>CM067346.1:58453028-58545528 GCA_034190875.2 Urechis unicinctus | reverse complement strand
ACCACCTTCCCTAGATTCCCAGCGTTTATGGTATGCTATATCATAATAGCATTATAACATGGTAATTCGGACACAATTGTATGGCTTTGGTGTCTAAATGTATTATTTTTCTTGCGTTGATTGAACACTTTTATGCGAGAGATGCGCTTGTGATTTGGATAGATGATATACTTTCTCCATTGATAGTACAAACTATATGCACATGTTACCTACAATTAGCCACCCGCAATACTGGACTCACGTTATTGGCAGTTAACATGCTGAATCCCGCCAAGAACTTACAAGAATGTACAATTTAAAGATCTCGAATTAGTCTAAATTGCGCAACATCCCCTGAGTAAAAGTGTATGCATTCAGTGAGTGACAGGTGCTGTAGCGGATTTCAGTTCCTGTTGATTATTTGTAGAAACATGTTTGAGCACCCAGAAAGTTACAACCAATAGATGGCTTATGATTGCTAACAGTATACTATTTTGTAGTGCGGTCAGATCTTATAGACATGCAAATAATTTTAATATCGGTTTGCAGTCGTCCAAATCAGGTTATAAAGCATCAGTGGTTGATTGAAAAGCGGAAGTTCAAGAGAGAAACGCACCGGGATTCGGTTATATTTAACGCTCTGTGATAAATCCAGACGTTGCTAATGTTAGCATCCAAACAGGTACCGTGCATGGGATGAGCGGCAGGGCAACAGCACCAACCCCCCCCCCCCCCCCCCACCACGCCTACGCCCCATGAACCTAACACCCAACATCATTTATCTAACCCATTAGAGAGGTATGAATAAGTGTACCACCTACTCATAGAGCCAACGTATCATATTTTAAGTATAGCCAAAGTATTTAAAATGTAGTTGCTCATTGGGAATAAGCAGGTGTTCTGAGGAGATGATCGCGGTGACTTGGTAATGTATTTCCCAGCAGACAGGTAGTATAATATACTGTGATATCGTCCCAAACATGGCTCACCTTGGTTTGGAATTCATCCCTAGAGCTTGTGTGTTGGTTTAATTCTCATTTTAACATCACTGAAAGCGTAAGACCCTGGAAACATCCATACGCCTCGGCAATACCTAGAACTAGGATTGAACCAAAATTTCTTATCGATTTGTGACCCCATATAGTCGCTTATCAGAAAAATCGATTCAACCAACTCAATGAATTCTTTATGGACACAGGCATACGTTAATGTTGAAACCTCACAGTGTTTTTGATACTATATGAGATACTGTATCTAACACAATACAGTCTGTGGTTGCCATCATTGTAAATCTTTGCACGTAACTACACCAACTGCAGGCATGTATTCTCCCCAATTGTATGCAACCCACATTGTGAGGAGATGAATAATGTTAATTGGCGATACAGTTGAATTGGCAATTACAATCGGAGCGCGCTGTTATCCTTCCACGTTGTTGCTCTAAGTCCCGCAAATAAGCACCGATTCATTTCTTTAAATAATGATGGTAACATTCACACACCCTATAATCACGCAGCTACTTGGTCAAATGCGATTATTGTATTCACTGTACAAGTTAATCTCACGAGTTACTTACTATAATTGACAATGTCCCCCTGCACTTTGGTCTTAATGTGGCTGCTCCTTAGCGTCTGACATATTTTCCCCATTGTTTACTGTAATGATCATGTGTTTTATTGGCTTGTTTTTCTCTAGCTTCTACGTTTTTGAAAACTTTGTAGACATTGAATTAGCCGAGAATCTTATATGCGTTGCTGTGTTTGGTCGACAATGAACGGTTAACAATGGAACGGTGATAACGTATGGTATATGTTCGCATGAATAAAGAACAAACCCTGAATTCTAACAGTTTCTGAGACGTTCATGCCAGTTCAATGTTCCGTCATGCGCAGTTATAAAAGATAGCAAATGAAATAATGTTAGTGCGTTGAAATTCAATATGGACTGCCCACAAAATGATTGTGAAAACCATGATCCATTTTTTTTATGTTTGTTGACAATAACATAACGTTTGCAGGTGATAAACAAGTTAATTTTTGTCCAATTTACCTTAATAAATGCAGGTAAGGTAATATTGTGATAACTTTGTGACTGGTCTGACAGAAGGTACCTAACAGATGGAGCGCATTTTATATCAAGAATCGTAACAGTAATTGTAGGTAAACAAGATCATCAACACCTGTAAAAAGACAATAAACACACCTGTATGTAATTTATTGAACGAAATGTTTAAATCAGATGTGACTGATGGAATTGTCTGCCATAAGACACTTGTTATTTTCGATATTTTACCAGTTGCCATTGTTCATACTGTAATAGTTCTAACGGGTAGCCAAAAACAGGTAGGATAATTAGTATCATCACATTTTGGTGTCCAGCTATTCAGCATATCAAACGAGCCTACCCTGATACGCCCGTATAAATTGTTCCTCATGTGTTACAAGACAAACACGCGTTTATAATGAGCTGAAGCACGAAACCGACACGACATCATCCAAATGTTTCTATTTATCTTTCCCATTTGTTAGTCATGATGAAATGAAAGCTGATATTTCATCATGGGCAATCTTAGGTTGACACTGACATATGTAAAGGCATGGAATATTACATGGCCAAAACATGGCAAATGGGACGTGGTTATAGCAGACGGGCTGCTACTATCGGTGATTCCAATATCCCAGACCGGTGTAAGCTATGAACTACTTCCTGTTAATTGGCGTGCGACAATTCTCCTACGACATGATGAATAGGACGAGATGCGCAAAGCGCGAAAGGTCAGTTCTATAAAGCGCCACCTTTCGGTCGCAAGTGCCCTATTAGAACGCTGTAGTTGACACAGCACTCTTTTTGCGAGTACATATAAGATTTAAGAAATATATAGTGATAATACTGTATCGCAGTTGTTGCATGAACAAAACATTTTCTGGATGACAATGCTCAGTCTGTTATAGCTGATAATAAAAGTTACACTACCTAAATAACCAAATATAACCCATGCAACGACTACATATCCGACGTAAGGCCAGTGTTATGTCGCTCAACCAGCCCAAGCATTGTGTTTTAACACTGCACATAAAATACCGTGCACAGTGCAATGGCTGACATTTATGTTTCATACTGAATGTAATTTAATCGGCAGTGCCTTTGATAAGATGAAGTACCATTTTCAAAGCCATAGTGATAAATTATCCAACACCCGTATCATATTTTGCTTAACACTCGTCAGGGGCAACACTAGGTTATATATTATATGAATGTTCATCATATTTGCTCATCGGCTAGCACTGCATAGAGGTATCGTCTCCATTTAAGTTGGCGCGCTGCCTTTGCACCGACCAAATAGCATACCATGCAATATATTTTCAAATTATCGTTAACTTCCCATGCTCCCTAGAAACTGTTTAGGCTAAATCGCAACAGAAGCCTTGCTATGCTGTATATGCATTTCTGTTCAATAATTTTATAATGAATATGTGTATTAAAACATTATATAAGAACGTGCTGCTTCTGAATTGCTTATTAATAATGGTACTCCAGGGTGTGTGGAAATACTGTCTCCGATAAGGGCAACTGTACAGATTTACTACTCTGCGCCAACTGTGGCAGGTACTATCTGATTGGTCATTTTTAAATAGCCGCAACAGCATGGACCCAAGTCACATCTCGCAATCGTTAAGTGGTCAAACAGCCGCAAGTCCGCAATTGGTTTCCGTCTATTCCAGCACCTTTTTGATTGCCTCGACAAGTGTCGTACTAGCCTATAAATTATTCATTCAAATCTAACAGACGCTGCCAGAGCTGGACTCGCTAACTACTGGCATCTAATGCTTGTATTTCTTTTTGACATTTCAGAGCAATATGCTCACATAATTTTATTTTGCACGGGAACAATTTAGATGCTGCCGTGATTGTATTGTATTTGAGGATTTTCTGTTTTTAATATAATAGCCAGTATAAGCCCAGGCTTAATATTAAGCCTAATGATAAATACGTAATCAGATCTCAATTATTATTGGTGAATAACGCATTATAGAAATGTAGATAATCGACAGAAGAGGCATACTAAATAGAATCATTCCAATGTTGGTAATCCATTCGCTGTTGAGAGAGCTGTGAGTAAATCCTCCGAAAGAGAAATAAAAAGAAGATATATTTACTGATATTGCTTCCTCTACAGACGCTAATTAGAGATGGCTGTCCTACGTTATTCATTGTCCACCTGTACGCCGCTTAAAATTCTTGAACCTTTATCGGGATCCTGGATATGATCCAAACCCATGATCATACCGTGTTAGTGGGTCAGTTATATATGTTAATTGTATGTAAAGACAAATGACCCAATGCTATGTTGCATACTCCTAGCATACTTAACCTCATTTTGGAGCATAATGATAGACGAGAGTGTCCACAGGCCCATTCTAATGCATTAAGTTTATTGTTTCGTTCCGAACATGATAGTTTATGGCGCCGTCAGGGCTCAGTTTGAGTCAAAGTTTGCAGTCAGTAGATTGGCACGCTATTCTCTGGTGAGAGGGAATTATGATGATGGCGCAATAACCTTACTTTGATCTTACCCCTACAAGACTCACCAATGATATTCAACTTCCAAGTCTATAATGTGAGACGATCTGACTGTGATATTAATGTTTCACGCAATGACAGGCATCATGTTTTATCTGTGTTATCTGCGCGTTGTCATTCTTATAAGAAAAGGAATATGTAATTGCAATAATTAATCACGACGCGCGCTCAAAGCGTTAATTAAAGGGACTAGGATAGTATGACAGAGCCCTACGTGGATTTGCCTGTTAATAAGAAACCCCTGATCAAGGTATATCACGACCCGCGGTCAGCATCATTCTGTAGTCACTCAGTAGCCTTCACAGCAGTTGACAATGATTCCAGTATCACAATACCGGACATACCCGACGGAGCTGTATCAATGCATGCCTGCATAGTTTCAGGTGCATAGAGCAGAGCTTTGTGTAAATGGATCGACATCCTTATTATACTATATATGGTATGTGTGTGATATTGGTAGCATTGTGTACGAAGCTGAGTATAAACCAGACTATCGTTAAGACATCCACTGTTAAAATATTTCTAATTAGACAGGGCCGATGGAAAACTATGGCTGTTATCCAGGCACCTCTGGGAGCAGAATGAAAATTGACCACGTTACCAATACCGGCATTTATATGCCGGCAAACGCCTGCTACAATGGTGCACTGTCATATTTTTACAGATTAGTGAATACCACAGCAAAGCAACCAGTAATTGGCTCTGAGAACCTTTTTTTTCCTCTAGACAACTCATTGATGGGTGGAAAACTGTGACTGGTATCCAAGCCCCACAGAAAGCGTTATTAAAACTGCTTACGTCACTTATAATGCCATAGGTATGCTGTGAAATGTTGCTACAACGGTGCACTGTTATATTTTGGGGGGTTTTTTTACCAGTAATTAGATACCAAACATTTAGCTGTTGGAAAATAGTTATCTATTACTCTAGACAACAAATTAATTGGACCATAAATATATATCAATACATTATTCATTTGTTCGAATGTGTCACCCAACAAGCGCATCAAATATTAAGTTTCTTTTCTGAAGGGGAATAAATTCCCTTTGCCCGAGCATCTAAGCTACATCTGTATTGTCCTGTTGCTTTCCTGGTAATTGAGAGGTCAACGATAACTAACCATTTGCCGTACATGGCCAGTTCAGCCAGTAAACGCAGTGAAATATCACCATTACGTCGTTTCATTATGGCTATCTTTCAACCGTTTAAAGCTCTTATATCAACTACATTTTTTGATTAATTAAGGCCAGAAAAGGAGAGTGAATGAATACCAAAGGAAAAGATATAAACCCTCTGAATCTTGTATGGATTCGTGTACAAGAGGATATCATATTCTTCATATTCTATGAAAAAAACATCCATATGACACATGATCTGTAGAATAAATGAGATAAATGTATAACTGTGGACGGAATTCGACTGCCAGTTTACTTACTTCGCAATGCATTAATATATTGCTGCGCTTCATCAAGTTTATGCAACAACATGTAACACGATCAAGCCAATCTCATTCAATGTACATTTTAGATAATTACCTTACCTCGGAGTGCCCTCATGGCGTAGCATGAAGAATCCGCCCATCCGTAGCCCAGTAACCAGACATAACTATCATTCACTTTTTGTTAGGTCAGGCAATCAGCAAAGTAAAAATGTGGTTGACAACCGAAGATAAACCTCACTTACTTTTATAACGAAACAAATCTAAGAATGAGTCGAACAAAATGACAACGGTATGGCTATTTCAAATGGTTAAAAAGAATGGCGAACCAACCGTATATCTGCAATATGCAGAAACAAAATTATGTAGTCAATGATATACTTGACCAAAAAATTACCGAAGGGCAAAGGAAGGGCTCGTTGTCCCAAGCAAATCACTAGTAGATGCATTATGCAGGCTTAAGGAACATTGCCGCAAATCCATTGACACAGTATTAAACTGTAAGCAAGTGAAAGTCAGGGCTGTAAGCATTCTAGCTAAAGAGGTCTCATTAGAGAAACTCCAATGTGAATCATACAGGTGTCATGTTTCTGTAATATGAAGAGGGGTGAATGCAGCCCTACAGGACGTCTAAGTAAGTATGTAATTCACCGTCCGATCGGGGCTAGGCCTGAGGTAGATACTGATATATGCGACTTCGTTCAAACGTTCATAAAAAGATATTGTAGTTAATAAATCGTCACACAAATAGATAACAAGGTGTCAATAGTAATTGGCTTTGTTTGTATGTATTGGTTCTATCAAAAGTCGTTAAATTTTAGAAATACAGCGGTATTTTTGAGTACATACCATCGCCGATCGATCTTTTACCATTGAGCCACGCAAATAAGCACCGATTCATTTCTTTAAATAATGATGGTAACATTCACACACCCTATAATCACGCAGCTACTTGGTCAAATGCGATTATTGTGTTCACTGTACAAGTTAATCTCACGAGTAACTTACTATAATTGGCAATGTCCCCCTGCACTTAATGTGGCTGCTCCTTAGCGTCTGACATATTTTCCCCATTTTTTACTGTAATGATCATGTGTTTTATTGGCTTGTTTTTCTCTAGCTTCTACGTTTTTGAAAACTTTGCAGACATTGAATTAGCCGAGAATCTTATATGCGTTGCTGTGTTTGGTCGACAATGAACGGCTAACAATTGAACGGTGATAACATATGGTATATGTTCGCATGAATAAAGAACAAACCCTGAATCCTAACAGTTTCTGAGACGATCTTGCCAGTTCAATGTTCCGTCATGCGCAGTTATAAAAGATAGCAAATGAAATAATGTTAGTGCGTTGAAATTCAATATGGACTGCCCACAAAATGATTGTGAAAACCATGATCCATTTTTTTTATGTTTGTTGACAATAACATAACGTTTGCAGGTGATAAACAAGTTAATTTTTGTCCAATTTACCTTAATAAATGCAGGTAAGGTAATATTGTGATAACTTTGTGACTGGTCTGACAGAAGGTACCTAACAGATGGAGCGCATTTTATATCAAGAATCGTAACAGTAATTGTAGGTAAACAAGATCATAAACACCTGTAAAAAGACAATAAACACACCTGTATGTAATTTATTGAACGAAATGTTTAAATCAGATGTGACTGATGGAATTGTCTGCCATAAGACACTTGTTATTTTCGATATTTTACCAGTTGCCATTGTTCATACTGTAATAGTTCTAACGGGTAGCCAAAAACAGGTAGGATAATAAATATCATCACATCTTGGTGTCCAGCTATTCAGCATATCAAACGAGCCTACCCTGATACGCCCGTATAAATTGTTCCTCATGTGTTACAAGACAAACACGCGTTTATAATGAGCTGAAGCACGAAACCGACACGACAACATCCAAATGTTTCTATTTATCTTTCCCATTTGTTAGTCATGATGAAATGAAAGCTGATATTTCGTCATGGGCAATCTTAGGTTGACACTGACATATGTAAAGGCGTGGAATATTACATGGCCAAAACATGGCAAATGGGACGTGGTTATAGCAGACGGGCTGCTACTATCGGTGATTCCAATATCCCAGACCGGTGTAAGCTATGAACTACTTCCTGTTAATTGGCGTGCGACAATTCTCCTACGACATGATGAATAGGACGAGATGCGCAAAGCGCGAAAGGTCAGTTCTATAAAGCGCCACCTTTCGGTCGCAAGTTCCCTATTAGAACGCTGTAGTTGACACAGCACTCTTTTTGCGAGTACATATAAGATTTAAGAAATACATAGTGATAATACTGTATCGCAGTTGTTGCATGAACAAAACAATTTCTGGATGACAATGCTCAGTCTGTTATAGCTGATAATAAAAGTAACACTACCTAAATAACCAAATATAACCCATGCAACGACTACATATCCGACGTAAGGCCAGTGTTATGTCGCTCAACCAGCCCAAGCATTGTGTTTTAACACTGCACATAAAATACCGTGCACAGCGCAATGGCTGACATTTATGTTTCATACTGAATGTAAGTTAATCGGCAGTGCCTTTGATAAGATGAAGTACCATTTTCAAAGCCATAGAGATAAATTATCCAACACCCGTATCATATTTTGCTTAACACTCGTCAGGGACAACACTAGGTTATATATTATATGAATGTTCATCATATTTGCTCATCGGCTAGCACTGCATAGAGGTATCGTCTCCATTTAAGTTGGCGCGCTGCCTTTGCACCGACCAAATAGCATACCATGCAATATATTTTCAAATTGTCGTTAACTTCCCATGCTCCCTAGAAACTGTTTAGGCTAAATCGCAACAGAAGCCTTGCTATGCTGTATATACATTTCTGTTCAATAATTTTATAATGAATATGTGTATTAAAACATTATATAAGAACGAGCTGCTTCTGAATTGCTTATTAATAATGGGACTCCAGGGTGTGTGGAAATACTGTCTCCGATAAGGGCAACTGGACAGATTTACTACTGCGCCAACTGTGGCAGGTACTCTCTGATTGGTCATTTTTAAATAGCCGCAACAGCATGGACCCAAGTCACATCTCGCAATCGTTAAGTGGTCAAACAGCCGCAAGTCCGCGATTGGTTTCCGTCTATTCCAGCACCTTTTTGATTGCCTCGACAAGTGTCGTACTAGCCTATAAATTATTCATTCAAATCTAACAGACGCTGCCAGAGCTGGACTCGCTAACTACTGGCATCTAATGCTTGTATTTCTTTTTGACATTTCAGAGCAATATGCTCACATAATTTTATTTTGTACGGGAACAATTTAGATGCTGCCGTGATTGTATTGTATTTGAGGATTTTCTGTTTCTAATATAATAGCCAGTATAAGCCCAGGCTTAATATTAAGCCTAATGATAAATACGTAATCAGATCTCAATTATTATTGGTGAATAACGCATTATAGAAATGTAGATAATCGACAGAAGAGGCATACTAAATAGAATCATTCCAATGTTGGTAATCCATTCGCTGTTGAGAGAGCTGTGAGTAAATCCTCCGAAAGAGAAATAAAAAGAAGATATATTTACTGATATTGCTTCCTCTACAGACGCTAATTAGAGATGGCTGTCCTACGTTATTCATTGTCCACCTGTACGCCGCTTAAAATTCTTGAACCTTTATCGGGTTAGATATTTCCTGGATATGATCCAAACCCATGATCATACCGTGTTAGTAGGTCAGTTATATATGTTAATTGTATGTAAAGACAAATGACTCAATGCTATGTTGCATACTCCTAGCATACTTAACCTCATTTTGGAGAATAATGATAGACGAGAATGTCCACAGGCCCATTCTAATGCATTAAGTTTATTGTTTCGTTCCGAACATGATAGTTTATGGCGCCGTCAGGGCTCAGTTTGAGTCAAAGTTTGCAGTCAGTAGATTGGCACGCTATTCTCTGGTGAGAGGGAATTATGATGATGGCGCAATAACCTTACTTTGATCTTACCCCTACAAGACTCACCAATGATATTCAACTTCCAAGTCTATAATGTGAGACGATCTGACTGTGATATTAATGTTTCGCGCAATGACAGGCATCATGTTTTATCTGTGTTATCTGCGCGTTGTCATTCTTATAAGAAAAGGAATATGTAATTGCAATAATTAATCACGACGCGCGCTCAAAGCGTTAATTAAAGGGACTAGGATAGTATGACAGAGCCCTACGTGGATTTGCCTGTTAATAAGAAACCCCTGATCAAGGTATATCACGACCCGCGGTCAGCATCATTCTGTAGTCACTCAGTAGCCTTCACAGCAGTTGACAATAATTCCAGTATCACAATTCCGGACATACCCGACGGAGCTGTATCAATGCATGCCTGCATAGGTGCATAGAGCAGAGCTTTGTGTAAATGGATCGACATCCTTATTATACTATATATGGTATGTGTGTGATATTGGTAGCATTGTGTACGAAGCTGAGTATAAACCAGACTATCGTTAAGACATCCACTGTTAAAATATTTCTAATTAGACAGGGCCGATGGAAAACTATGGCTGTTATCCAGGCACCTCTGGGAGCAGAATGAAAATTGACCACGTTACCAATACCGGCATTTATATGCCGGCAAACGCCTGCTACAATGGTGCACTGTCATATTTTTACAGATTAGTGATTACCACAGCAAAGCAACCAGTAATTGGCTCTGAGAACCTTTTTTTCCTCTAGACAACTCATTGATGGGTGGAAAACTGTGACTGGTATCCAAGCCCCACAGAAAGCGTTATTAAAACTGCTTACGTCACTTATAATGCCATAGGTATGCTGTGAAATGTTGCTACAACGGTGCACTGTTATATTTTGGGGGTTTTTTTTACCAGTAATTAGATACCAAACATTTAGCTGTTGGAAAATAGTTATCTATTACTCTAGACAACAAATTAATTGGACCATAAATATATATCAATACATTATTCATTTGTTCGAATGTGTCACCCAACAAGCGCATCAAATATTAAGTTTCTTTTCTGAAGGGGAATAAATTCCCTTTGCCCGAGCATCTAAGCTACATCTGTATTGTCCTGTTGCTTTCCTGGTAATTGAGAGGTCAACGATAACTAACCATTTGCCGTACATGGCCAGTTCAGCCAGTAGACGCAGTGAAATATCACCATTACGTCGTTTCATTATGGCTATCTTTCAACCGTTTAAAGCTCTTATATCAACTACATTTTTTAATTAATTAAGGCCAGAAAAGGAGAGTGAATGAATACCAAAGGAAAAGATATAAACCCTCTGAATCTTGTATGGATTCGTGTACAAGAGGATATCATATTCTTCATATTCTATGAAAAAAACATCCATATGACACATGATCTGTAGAATAAATGAGATAAATGTATAACTGTGGACGGAATTCGAATGCCAGTTTACTTACTTCGTAATGCATTAATATATTGCTGCGCTTCATCAAGTTTATGCAACAACAACATGTAACACGATCAAGCCAATCTCATTCAATGTACATCTTAGATAATTACCTTACATCGGAGTGCCCTCATGGCGTAGCATAAAGAATCCGCCCATCCGTAGCCCAGTAACCAGACCTAACTATCATTCACTTTTTGTTAGGTCAGGCAATCAGCAAAGTAAAAATGTGGTTGACAACCGAAGATAAACCTCACTTACTTTTATAACGAAACAAATCTAAGAATGAGTCGAACAAAATGACAACGGTATGGCTATTTCAAATGGTTAAAAAGAATGGCGAAATATTTCTCGACCGACCAGTCCACCAACCGTATATCTGCAATATGCAGAAACAAAATTATGTAGTCAATGATATACATGACCAAAAAATTACCGAAGGGTAAAGGAAGGGCTCGTTGTCCCAAGCAAATCACTAGTAGATGCATTATGCAGGCTTAAGGAACATTGCCGCAAATTCATTGACACAGTATTATACTGTAAGCAAGTGAAAGTCAGGGCTGTAAGCATTCTACCTAAAGAGGTCTCATTAGAAAAACTCCAATGTGAATCATGCAGGTGTCATGTTTCTGTATTATGAAGACTGACTTAAAGAGGGGTGAATTCAGCCCTACAGGACGTCTGAGTAAGTATGTAATTCACGTCCGATCGGGGCTAGGCCTGAGGTAGATACTGATATATGCGACTTCGTTCAAACGTTCATAAAAAGATATTGTATTTAATAAATCGTCACACAAATTGATAACAAGGTGTCAATAGTAATTGGCTTTGTTTGTATGTATTGGTTCTATCAAAAAGTCGTTAAATTTTAGAAATACAGCGGTATTTTTGAGTACATACCATCGCCGATCGATCTTTTACCATTGAGCCACGCGCTTTTGTTTACACTTTAGCTTCCACGAAACCAGGTGGCGCGTTAGTCGCGAGCTTCACAATGGAAACGTGCGAATCAGGTATCTTATTATAGCAAGATATTTGCTTGAGTGACGACCCGGCGACCTGTGTGATGGCATATATATTACTTCACAAAGGATGGATGGATCTTATATCTAACCATGTGAAGCCCCTGTAACTACGTCATTGTTTGCACGGCTTGAGTACAGGCAGACAATATTACAGCCATGCTAGCCATTCCACCTCGATGATGGCAGAAATTCGATTTTATTACAAACACTAGACACCGCAACGACACAATAAATTAAGTGACTGTTGTGCCAGCACCTGAGACATAGTGTAGGTATCATGTCGCCACATTCATTTATTAATGACGTTTCGACATATAAGGCTTTAGCGTTGGTGGCTGTAATTTCTAACAGCGGCCTGCTGTCAACCATTACAATGATGATATCGTAGTGCAAGATGATGGCAGTAAGTACTTTATTCCCGCTAATGTATGCCCCAGACAACAAAGGTTTAGCTGTCAGAAATGTATCGACAAGTTGTTAGATAGCATGTGCTACCAAGAGATTAGTCGAAAGTATGAAGCCACAAGGTAGATTATATCGTTAAATGCAGCCAAGTTGTGTGACATTTTTGGCACGATTAACAATTGTGTCTATCAGGACATAGTCACAGCAAGTATTGCGATGGTTAAATACCGCCAAATAAAAGCAATGGCGTCGATCTAATTGGCAATTCCTTATATCACAAAACCTACGCACACGCAAAGGACTTGCACATCTATACATATACACATGAAGTTATTCATGCTCATATTAACGGACTTATTATGGCCGGTTTGGATTACAGACGCAGCTCAGTTTTGATACTCATTACGATACGACTACATAATAAAATGGTGCGATTACCGAGAAACAATAGGCTTCATAGCGATATTAAGTAATGATTATTAGTGGATAAAATTTGTCTGTATAATACTGAACACAGGGAAAACAAGACAATACTCTTTTATTTGTCTACTTACATTTACACGCAAAGGCATGCTCGAAGAAATGGTGCTAATGTAGCAAAGACAAAAATCAATTAGTAATTAGCTGCTCAAGTCGTATCAGAGTGATGGGTTTTGATGCACGCCACAAAGAGAGTTGAGAAAAAGGCCCACATAAATATCCCATCGTTCCTCAGAGCATTAGGAACTCTCGGAAACCAGAGCTTCCGGGTAAGGAACAACGCATCCCAAAATCACACCAAGCTGAATTCAAAGTTACTCCAAAATCAGCAAGTAATATAGCAAAACGAGGCTCACGTCCAACCTCAAAAGCACATCGTAATCAGTAATGAACCAAACACATGATCATACCATTTTTTAGTGTCAGTACTATACACTAACTGTATGTTAAGAGAAATGACCCACTGTCATGTTGTTAATAGCTAGCGTATTTAGCATAATGGTAATATGAGAGAACCCAAAGGTCCTTTCTAATGCATTAAATATATTGTTTCACTGCTGGTCTCAGTTCGAGTCAGAGTTTGCAGTCCGATGAGAGGTTATTATAATAATGGCAAAATAACCTTGTTCTGATGTTATGTCTACAAGACCATGTCTTCAGCTCCAACATATATGAACAGTATGTGTGTAAGTGTAATACATAAATCAACAAACCAATGATATTCAACCGCAATGTCTATAATGCGGGACGATCTGACTATGGTATCAATGTTTCACGCAATGGTAGGCATCATGTTTTATCTATGTTATCTGGTTTTCGCTGTCGTCATTCTAATTAGCAAGAGAATATGCAATTACAATGATTAATCACAGCGTCAACTCGAAACACATTTAATAACGATGGTTTTGGATTTGCCTGTTAACAAGAAACCCACGAATAGGTTATATCGCAAGCCGAAGTCAGCATCATATTGTAGTTCAGACATTTAGTTGCCTTCACAGCAGTTGACGATGACTTCAGTATGACAAAAGCGAACATACCCGATGGAGCTTTATCCATGCATACCTGCATATTATCAGGCGCATAGAGCAGAGTTTTGTATACTATATATTGTTTGATTGTAAGAATACCGGTATCACTGCGCACGCAGCTGACTGTAAACAGGACTGTTGTTAAGGAATCAGCTGTTAGACTCATTCTCATTAAACAAAACGGGTGGAAAACTATGACTGCTATCCTACTCCTTCAGGGAGCAAAGTGGAAATTGACACCGTTACTAATGCCTGCATTTATATGCCGGAAAACGCCTGCTACAATGGTGCGCTGTCATACTTAAACTGATTAGTGAATCTCGCAGTAAAGGATCTAGTAATTGACCACGAGATTTTTACTAGATGGAAAAGAGTTGCTCTAAACAACAAATTGATGGGTGGAAAACTGTGACTGGTATTCATGCCGGTATATGCTTGCTACAATGATGCTCTGTCCTAATTTGTTGTTTTAAGTATCAGCAAAGAAACATGTTGGTAGATATCAGACGAACATATTATTCATTTGTATTCAGCCAAATTGTTCGAATGTGTCACCTAACACGCGCTTCTATTATCAAATGTTTCCTTGTTCAGTTTCAGAAAAAATGAACAATATATTCTATTATGGAGAAGCGATTCAACTTCCAGTTTACTTACGTGGTAATGCATTAATATTTTGCCACGCTTCATCTAGATCATGCAACAACATGTAACGCAATCTAGCAAATTTCATCTTAAGTAATTTCCTAACCTTGGAGTCCCCACACAGCAGAGTATGAAGAATCTCCCCCTCCGTTGCTCGTGGGACTGATCTTTTATTACCCCCCTTGGCGCATATGCTGCCCCTGAGCATCATCTTCCTTTAATCAGCCCCGTCTAAACTAATTGCTACACTTCGTTATTTGATTAATGCGATGTTATGTTGCTGCTCTCTCCTATCATGTTAGAGGAAATATAGTCGATGGGATTCAGGGTTCCGATATCCAGCCGGTTTTCTAGGTAGAACAGGTGTATTTGTGTTGGAAATAGATTCAATATAGCATCTTAGGTAATGCATCGCAATGCTGCGTTCCATATCTCACTAACAATACTCTCTAGATTACATAGCATCAACAATTCATTGCGGCAATGGTGAAGGCTAAGATGGTGGGTTAGATTAATGAAGTCGACTTATGGATCAGCGTCTGACAGAGAACCGAGCTCATTTCCGGTAGGATCAAGAGTTTGGTATCGGGGCTCCAGCGAACAACTGTATATGAAACGGGCGTGCGTGTGTGTGTGTGTGTGTGTGTGTGTGTGTGTGTGTGTGTGTGTGTGTGTGTGTGTGTGTGTGTGTGTGTGTGTGTGTGTGTGTGTGTGTGTGTGTGTGTGTGTGTGTGTGTGTTTGCATGTGTGCGATGAATATTCGGGTGTTGTTGACAGCGCCATTTGCTAGGCGTCTTCCCGTCGTGTACAGATCCTCGCCTATGAGAAGGAAATATCTGCTACTGTTGTTCATCAGCAACCGTATAAAAATACAATTGGATAGACCTTCAATCATCAGGCAAATTTGGTGTCAATTATACCGCAGTAATTGGTCAGATCGATGTTGGTTTTTTAGTTTCCTCGGTATTCGGTATAGACTAGATCATGGATCTTCTGAAGTACAGCTTCTCAGTGACAGACAGTGTTATCGAGGCGACAGGTGATGAGCGTGGCATCTATGCACATGAGTGATGACACGGCCATCTGTGTGGTGGCATATATGTAACATCAAAAGCCGTGGATGGGTGTTATTTCTAGCCGTTAAAATACCCTGTATCTACGTCATTGTTTGCACGGCTTGATTTCGTGTAGACGATATTGCCCCAATGCCAGCAATTCCACTTCGATAATGGCTCAAATTCGTATTTATTACAAATACTGGACACCGCAACGACACAGTAAATTAAGCGATGGTTATGTCAGCAACTTCAACGTAGGTTGCAGTAATTTCTAACAGCGGTCTGCTGTTAACCATTACATTGATAACATCGTATTGCAGGATGATGGTAGTAACCGCTTTATTCCCGCTAATGTATTCCGCTCTTATTGTACTTAAGCTTCTTAAGCACAAACAGCAAAGGTTTAGCTGCCAGCAATTTTCACAAGTTGTTAGATAGCATGTGCTACCAAGTGAGATTCTTAGATATGAGTCCACAAGTTATATCATATCGTTAAATGAAGTTCAGTTGTGTGGCTTTTTTTTGGCACGATTAATGATTTGGCCTTTCTGGACATAGTAACAACAAGTATTGTGATGGTTAAATGTTGACAAACAAAAGCGATCGCGTCGATCTAATTAGCAATTCCTCATAAGCCACGCCCTCGTTCCAACGGAAAGTACTTGCACGTGAGTTATTCTGGTTTACATCATTGGACTTGTTGTGGCTGGTAAGGAGAACAGACGCGGAGCAGTTTAAATGGTCTACTCCAATGTATCATATCAGCTACTTCCAAATTTCATATTCTGCCAACTATAGAGTGCTGGACTCATTATGTATGCTCCCAGACATGTCATGTGGGATAGGGAAACAATGCAGGTCATTACATAACATATTCGGTTCATGCCCGCATCAGTGTATGATGTTTCATATTTAACATGTCACTGCTTGTTAGGGTATGGAAAGCACTTTGTTAGGGTATGGAAAGCACATTTCAGAAGGCAATGATTGTTAAAGGCATCAACTATGCTTATGGTAATGCTTAAGATACATTCAAGTGAAAACTATGTAAACATAGAAAGTACTGAATTGTAACTTATAATGGATTCATGATCTTTACTGTGGTATCACCTTCATCATCTTGCAGATTGACCTGCATCGACCAAGTGTTCCTCTGTGGTTGTTCACACAAGAGACACCGCCTAACTGCAGCAAATAAATAATATCAAATGCGCCACTTGTTATAACGATTTAAACACATCACACTCCAAACCTTCGCTTCTTTGTCCCGTAGGTGCACTTGCAGATATGGGTCAAAAATACGCACTCCGTTCTCGAAATAGATTTAGTGGAGATAAGAATGCTCACCACCATCAATTTAATCGACTACAAAAAATCTCTTACAACATACCAACCGGATATATGATTGAAGGGGCTTCTTGTCAACTATGAATCATCGACATACTTAGCACTTTACCCGAGACATTCGTTGTTTGCAATCACATACCTATACTTGGTTGATTAAAACTATGAAGCAGTGCTCAAAAGTCAGCAAAGGGAATCATACTTCGGCAAAAGACCCTAGAAGCAATCTGTATATTTGTCAACCCTACTATCTGGCTTACCAATCAATGGCTGTCATACTGCAGTAATGTAAGAGCAATGACATCTCTCAATACGCTATCTGTTGCAAAACGTCATGTGGCCCTCTTTAAAAAGTAGGAGATTTGCAATTTAAAATGGCTGACGTATGCGATGATCACCATTACATAATGATACCGGAAGCTTATGCTGTGAGGTGGTATGAGTTTACTAATAGGCGTTAGTTTGATAATATTTGTTCGAATAACTTCCTGTGTATATACTCACATATTTGGATTATATATCAATTATGCAGTGCATATTTTTAATCGCTTTGACTATTGAATACATTTAAAGATGTATTTTATAAACTTGAAAGATCATCAATACGGCAGGAGGTTTTACAAAGTACGAGTTGTCAGCGTTGGTTATCAGTGTAATGTCGAGTCAATCGCATATACATTTTCAGGTATCCCAACACTTGTGCAAATACATCAAATAGTAAATGAAGATGATATACAATTAATACTTACCTTTCCGAACATGTGATACACGCATATCTGGTGGCGCTGTTTGGTTTCCTGTCAAAAATAATTGGATTATATTTATAGCTTTGCATTCAGCCAAATACAATCAACCCCATACTTCAAATTAGAGAGAACATATTCCACCTTACGATACGACAAGTCTATAATGATTGATTTGAACCCTTGTACAACATGCAAGAGGAAATCTCTCACCTGTACCTTGTGCGGCTGAGCATTTCCTCTCCACCTTTGCCTCTCTACCGTTGCCTCTCAACCTCCTCCAGTTGACTTCAGTTCCTCTCCTGTTTCGCAAAATGAAAAAGGTTTCGCAATTTTCCATCTCACCGTAGGCTCTTAGACTCCAGGTCATATGGTTCAATGTGGTACAAATATCCATGACTATACATGAGCCGGAGGTCGAACAAACACTTTATTTGTAGACGTCGTTATTGTGTGTGTGTGTGTGTGTGTGTGTGTGTGTGTGTGTGTGTGTGTGTGTGTGTGTGTGTGTGTGTGTGTGTGTGTGTGTGTGTGTGTGTGTGTGTGTGTGTGTGTGTGTGTGCGTGTGTGCGTGTTTGCCAAATGGTCTACGACGCATGACTACGCTATCGTCAGAATTCAGCTGTTGTTTGTGAACATTTCACCATTGCTAACGGTAGCAGGATCCCCATGGGAATGTAGCCGTGTTAGTTGTATTACGTGGGCATCATGATGACCATCCATCTGACTTCTGTCTCTGCTTATACGCTAAATGGGTTGAGCAGAACCTGTCTGGTGATGTGTTTTAATGCTCGTTATTGCTGCTAGATATTAGATTCCGGTGGAATGCGACCAATGTATGGCCTATTAAATAAACCCCTTGTACCGAATAACAGAGTAAATTCTGACGGATAAGTCTTTGCAAAGAAGCCTGATTTCGGTAGACACCATTTACTGTGCGGTCAGATAATGTTCAACAGAGGCACCGCGTCATAATCAACATTCGCTGAGGCGCCCAATGTGTATCATGGGTGCAGATATATCTTTATTATGTGGAATATTTTGTGAAGGAATTAGTTAATGAATTATCGGCCCATTTGTCATTACAGCTCTTATCAACGTAGCAGAATCGAATTAAAAAACGCATTCACCGACTTCCGAATGCCGATGATATCTTAAATGTGATTTTGTCGTCGACTTAGTCGTGCCATGTGAAAATGTATACTGGCAGATTTGTCAGCATCCTATGAATTTGATACAAAGCTATCCTTGGTCAAGTTATATTCCTTGTCCGAAATATGTCAGCTTCAAATGAAAATAGATGAGGAAGCGAAGTCATCTGGCGAGTTAAGTTCCACTAAATTCAGCATTCACTGTTGAGTTGTAATTTTGTGTTTGCTGTTCCATGCTAGGTTGCGCCGTGGAAGGCATATATTACATGAATAAAACATGTTGATATGTGTTCATTACAGTCTTGCTTATCAATATATAGCATGCCAGTGATACACGTATTTCTATTGTTGAGTAATATCGTAGGATGACCAATGGCGCTTGTTACAGAGACATTTACACAAAATGAAAATGAGATGCGGGTCCACGCCTTACATTATTATACCTGTGTAAGGCTCATAATGTTTGAATTGGCTATTTTTGTCGTTTTGATAACTCAATGAGCATGTGTTTCGCATTACATACTTCCAAGCGGGATGTGTTTATCGTTGAAATGTCGATTATAAAGGATTGAATAGCCTGGCGCTCCGCAGTACGTTTAACTGAGGGCAGACTGCTATGACAAATTGAATGTCGCCAATACACTTAACTTCAAACATTATGTGACGGGTATGTGGGCGAATAATACCTATAAATAATACATAAGGGAATGGACAGATTTGTACTATGAGCGGCTGGTCCGAGCAGCCACAGCTACAGAATAACAATACATATTAACTTACACAACAATGGCGAGCACATTGAACACGATAAATATTTGATGAGTTATATATGTATATGACAATGTATCGTTGGATGGTTGTGCTAATGAACATGTGTCGGTTGTAATGCTCAATGTGATTTTACAAAATCCAGACAATAACATAGTGACAAAAGCATGATATAATTCGCTTATATTGCAATGTTACCACGATCTTGGATTGGCCTGCTTACTGTACAAACTACAGCGCTGAAATTCACACGCAAAGGCACGCTCATAACAATGCTGCTTATTAAAGTCGCAATAAACCAATTTCAAATCAAGTCATACGATATTCTTCAGTGCTTGTTGCATCTTCCTCTGGAGGAGTTGATGATATAAATTTCAAGGAGTTATTACATTATGCTGAGCAGTGAATAACACACTAATGAACTACTGTGCAATTGCAAAATTGTCAATACACAAAGATTTAAACGTTGCATTTTGAGGACATGGCAGAATGTAACGCAGACTCACAGAACCATACAACTGGTATGTGCGATCCATGACTCTCGTTCATTATGCCTCTTATTTATTGATTGCTGATCTGGCAGTTATTTCTCTGGTTGGTTGCGCAAAAGTGGTCATCGTCCATTAGACGATCGTGGTCGGACACGTAATGCATACACAAGGACTAAATGATACGAACACCCCCACCACTACCTCCATTTTGCCACACGTGCCGTCTGGAGTATAATTGGAGTGAATCGCTAGAAATCTCCCTTCGCCCGCCAAATGTAGGTTCGGCCAAAATGTTCAGCACCATCTTATTTCAAACTTTACCACATATTGTTATAAAACAGATATTCTTATGAAACCCTGTACGTTTCAGGTTCCATGTTTCTGATAGTTCATCTTTGTTCCACAAACAACCATTACGTCTAGTGCTTCGTTGAACACATCGTTTGTAAAATTTTAAAGGGAGGGGGCTTTGACGGGTGAATATCACTGATCGCAAACATATACTATTTATCAGTTATTTGATTCGATATAAAAAAAACGGTTGCACGATTCATTAGCTGGGAAAACATAATGGAACAATATATCATGATCCCGTGCCATGCAAGACTGGTTAGATTCCTTCTGGCTGCATTGTCCTTGTCTCAGTATGCACAGCGTAAATTTATTCATGACAAGATGTTCATGAATGCGCACTGGAAACAACTTGTGTGCTGGGGCGTAAAATTAACAAATGTGTCATTCGCCAAGTGGTTTGTTTTCTGAGGTTCTACGTGTGAATCTGAATTGTAATATGGGATTATGCTTTATGATAGATCACACATAGACATGTAGTATTTTCCCTACCGTGTGAATCGACTATGCAAAGCAGCGAACAAATCGGCACCAGCTATTGATGTTGACAACCGCGACAAATCATTTATTGGCCTGAAAACAAGCAATAGCTTGTACACAACAAGACCCAGACGTGGCATAAGATTCCAGCGCAATAAAAGTGTTATATAGAAAAAGCAATTTACATTTACATCACGATAATTCATTTCTCCAAAAGCCGCCAGTTACTTTAGGTTGCCGATTGTGTTACATCGATAAATGGGTGATTGTGCAAGTATGATTGCATGACTAAATGATTTGGTTCAATTTCTTACGCATCAATTGAAGGATCTTTGCACTCCAAACAGATCGCGGTAGTGACGAGCTACTGTGCGAATAAATTCAAACGGAACACTAAAATGTGCCGCTTTTAACGTGACATGACTCGCTTATTATCATATGATAATAATGGTGTTAAAATGATATAATTTATTCGAAGGATATAACCATTTTTCAATATATGCTGGATCATAGACCCTTATCATCATCTATCCATACAATATGCATTTGAATAGTGTATAAATGTATTATCAACTCGCAATTACCTAGCTTTCTCGATGTGAAGTAGAGCAGTAGAGCAGCTTCTTGGCCAATATTGTGGAATGGTATCAGTTGTTGGGGAGGCAGTGATATATCGGCGACTGAGCCGCATTCGTTATATAACCCAAGTAGCAGATTGATTGGCTCACTAGTAAATCTGTTAATTCAATCAGCCTCGTTTGGCAAACAACCCTTCCACAGCCCGTCCAACCTTCGCACATAAACATCACTTTGTTCAGACCAATAAGTATATATATTTCGGCCCTCCAATTCGCTTTACGAAAATATGAGAGAACACACAGCACAGGTATGACAATTACATTGACCTTCTAAATGTCAAGATAAAATACACACACACACACACACACACACACACAAATATAGTGTACGGTTATTGAGTAACGACTCACATAGCATTGGGAGCATAACACAGTCCTTGTTACATATAATTTGTCTTCACCAATATCAAACCGGACATCACGTAAACTGTGACTGACACCCATCTAGCATTGTGGCCTGATGACATCATATATATTTAAATATTCACTGCTTGATGGCAATTTGGTCATCTCAGCATTTTCATCAGCGCGACATATATTTAAGATAAAAGCTTTGAGACCTGCATGTGGACTAAACGACGATGATAACGACGCCATAAGCGACAGCGTAGGTAACATAAAACGCATAGTGGGATACCAGGTTCTGGGGGTGTTAACTTCAAGCTGGGTGTAACTACCATTATATAAGTGAGCTTCATAGCAGTGCCTACCCAATGAATAAATTGACTGCTCAGCAATGTTGATTATGGTATATTCAGAATATGCAGTATTATTGCTATCGTATTAACAAGATGAATTCACTGTGTTAGCTTTGTTTTTTTTCTACAAGGCCATTTATCCCACAAGCAGTATAGAACATTAAAGGAAACGGCGCAACTTGCGAGTGATGCTTGCATGGTGTAGTGAGTCTTCGTCAGTCACGTCGACAAGACAGAACATATCGTGTTGCCTCCGGCCATCGGACGCAACTGGGGATGACTTTCGTGATTAAATACGTTCATTATCATCACGTTAAGCAACGTTATAGTAAGCTACATTGCGTTACGATGTTCAGTCATCGTTTATGCACTTATGGGTCCTATACATAGGGTTAATGCATAGGGTTAATGTTTTGTTATTTGTAGAGTAGAAAAGTCATCAGGAATGGCTTCACAAAACCCAGGTTGTTGACTTGGCACTGTTCCTTTCGATCCGGTATCGAGGACGATTTAATAATTTAATGTACACTTGTTGGTAATGCTTGGTGTTGTTCTTTTCATTCATCAAGAAGCCTGATCACGTTAGTGCTCAGCTCCAGCCTCTCCTTGTTGAGTTTGATGCCTACTTCCTTGCATCTATGTAGAAAAGCGTCGATTTTGTCATCCGGTTTCTGTATGTCCTTCCCATGGATGATCACATGATCTGCTACACACGTCACACCACTAAGTCCCTCTATGACCTGCTGCAAACGCTTTTAAAATATTTCCGAATATACACAGGTGCCAAATGGCAGTTGAAGCCAGCGATACCAAAATCATTCGGGGAGGTGGTAAACTTGCTGGGTCGTTCACCGAGCTGAATGTGCCAGTATCCGCTGGCGAGATGATCATCTTTGGTGCAAACAGTCATAGTGCTTAGCTCATGAAGGGTGTTTTCGAGAACTGGCAGGGTGTAGTGTTCACGTGTAGGGGCACGGTTAAGCTCTCGAAGTCAATGCATATAACAAGTTGACCGAGCCATAGAGTAGGTTCTGCGACAGGTGTTATGACGCTGAGTGAGACCAGTTGTTGTAGTTAGGTTTCGAATGTTGTCCTCACTGCCAGTGGAATGCGGTGACCTGTTATAACTGCGGGTTTGACACATTTGTTGACCCTTAACGTTTAGAAGCCAGGAAGGCCACAAAGCATGTCGTCGAAAAACCTCATCATAATCTTCCATGCGGGTAAGGGATGTTCTGTCAAAAGCCTCTTCATGGACGGTAGTTCAAGCCTGGACTTGTATGCATGCCTAGTTTAGGATTTAAGTTCTGGCTCACGATTGCGAACACGATTGAGTATTTGCGGTGGTTGCGAGGATTGCCGGTAGGTGCCATGAATGGAGACCTTTCCACCATTCCATGCGCGCAGCTTGAGATGGGGGCCGGCCAGAATTTGTCTTGGTTGAACCCTTTACATATATCAATGCATGGTCGGTATCGTACTCATATCCCAGCCTGATTCTTACATCAATGCCAAAATGTGTTCAAGTACGATAGATACATAATGGCATCTTACATGAACAATAACTATATTTCCAAATAGCCATATCCTTCGGTTAAAAACGATAATGCTTGTCATTAATGTGATCCTCATGATGTATGATCATAATGCATAATTACGAATTGTACACATTATAGGCCTTGTCTGTGTCTTAAATTGCACGGATACGTTCTAACTTGCCGGTGTATTGACTACGGACAGTATACGTCACGTAACACCGACGTAATCTGTTGAATAACTGTTACATAACCCCCCACAGACTGCTGGTACCAGCGATTGGTCTAGATAAGCATACACAAATTACATTACACGTAAAGCCCCTGCAAAGTTCTACACAAGTAGTTAATGAGACCGGGGGTATATTTGTCACCCGCTATGGCGTCAAACATAAGCTTATAATGTGGCGTCAAGAACTATGGAATAATCACGCAATAGAACTATTAAATGGTAATCGCCTGGACAAAGACGTACCATTCCTTAAGCGTACGTTTCGGCATTTAGTTGTTAGTTAATCACGTAAGATGATAATTTCATAGGAGTGGCTCGATTGAAGAGCTGACAATGAAAAACGTTAGTCATATATGTTCATCTGATAGTGAGGGAATGTCTTTCAACGACCAATACAATATACGTCTCAATTCGGCTACACAATACAATTCCTACTGAACATTCTGTACCCTGTCCTCATGTTGGAAACGTGTTTACATGCAATCAAGCCTAGTCCGTTTCATGAAATGACTCTAAATTGTAATTTGCATAATCTCAAACCCAGAGGCTACAATTAACAGGTTAACGCTAAGAATATGCTAAGTAGTGTTTCATGTATTTTAGTACTGACCATTACTATGTGGCTTCGAAGGGAATGGTATGCTTAACATTGCAGTGAGCATTGATCATGAGCATTTTGTGTTTGCACATCAATATCCAAGTAACGACGATTAAACTTATCAGGTTAAGAGAACGTATCCATTAACAACAATCGTCTTTCCTATCGCGATATGGCCATATGACGGAGGGTCATCGTTATGTACCGCGCGTAACCTGGTGGAAAGGTGAATAAAAATGACAAAGACTGACTCTGATGATGCTTGCTGTATCAGCATAAACGAATGGGGCAAATCCACCTTTTTAATTCCCTACAACCTCGGAATATGCATCGCTACATATAAGGCGGAGAACCCCTCATCATATGACGAAATACTGTGGGTTCACTCCTGCAGTTAATCAGTATGATATACCGTGTCCTCAACTGAGTTGCATTCATTGACTAACCGTGATATTGTTCTGGTAAGCATATGGTTTTATTTGCTCATCAGATATAATACATGGGTTTATTGCTCATCACGAACGTAGTCAAACTAAAAACATTAACAAAAAACGCTTCGACAAATATATTCCTTAGTAATAATGGGGTCGATCCTTCATCCAATACATAAACAAGAAATGCATAAGAATCTTGCTGGTGGTAATGCTAAAATCATTTAGGATTCGCATTATTTAGGGGTGGCATGCAATCATTAGGCGCACTGTTAAAAAACGACCAATGCCTATATGGGTAGTGCGGCAGTCCCACAATCCCTGCTGTCACCCACCATTATACCTGACGTGACTCCGTCCTTATCCTCATCATGATCAGAATTAAATGGGTTTTTACCGTTGGTAATCGGCTTAAGCGCCAATTTGTAAGCATGGCAATTATAGATAAGAGCAGGTGCACAATGTTTTACAGTACAGGTAAACAAGTTGTCAAGTGTTGAACGATTGGATTGCAATGAAATGGATTCCGAGCATTAAGTTTGTTTATTTCATTGTGTTAAGGTGATAATGCTAATCCTATCGATTACTACTGACTCGTTATTCGGGATTCGCGCAACTAGCTTTTAAATTTTCTTGAAAAGACATGGTGTTCAATTAAATACCATTTCTATGTGTTCAGGCTATGTTGCCGTCAACATGTAATGCGTAAATAGTTGAAATACAAAATTCTGGGCGCAAATAGGCGAGTATAATGGGCTTGAAAGAGCAGACTACGCAAACTGCAAATGGATAAATTGACTAATATTTAACGCTACGCTACGATATAGGTAACTCGTTTACAATAAAATACAGGCTATGAAGGCGTCAGTTCCTGAACGTACCATAATTGCTCGCCTTCTTGCTTCCGTTTTCTTCATCATTGTCGGTATTTGGGTAAAACGGAGTAACATTAAATATACGCTAGAACTTACGGAGTAACTTACCATGTCGTCACAATTATAACAACGTACCCAATACATTAGCAAGGAGGGGAATTGTATAGCAATGGCAATGTATCGACTATCCAATACCTGTCTTTGTGGACCGAAAGGCACAGCTTTTATCGATGGCGTGCGAAACAGAGCAGCAGTAAAATATTGTATCGCTGATTTATACATCGCTATTCAACATCATTTAAAGTCAATAAAACTACTATGTGTTGTTTTGATAGTGACAAGACCATGGCCAATCATTTTGTGTTGCGTGGTGGATAATTAGCATTAAGAAAACAGCAAGCAGACTTCTGTAAAGGAACATCATGAACGGTCTTAGGAGTGACAGCACAGCAAGGACGGTCATTAGACGTGACTGAAATCAATAACATGCGAAGATTTACTCATGTACTTTCGGTTTCGTGCCTACCATGAGGGCACAAAGTCTGTTCTTTTAACGTTACATCACGCTTGTCCCAACTCATCTGGCAGCACAATAAACGAGGTCGGAAGAACTGCGGTTTCTGTTATCCTTATTAACATTTCTGCTTCTAACATCAATCCAATTGGCCACAGCTGGCTCTGATTCCAATGAGATTTAGCAGAACGCTCTTCGTCCACCACAATTGCCAAGCGAATTGGCAATTAGCTTGCTTCATTATTGCGCAATGCGTCAATGAACATTGACCAGCATCACCAAGAGATGCTAAATACAATTGTAGTTCAAATTTACAGTCACGTGTATCTAAACATGTGTCTGTTATGTTCAGGCTAAGTCACGGTGTGCAGTCTGTATCTATCTCAGTACTGCTGGTTTCGTCGACATAATTAGTGTTTCAAATGTTGACTTCTGCAGTACCTCATTTTTTTATCATATTTCTCACCGCTGAGCTTTGTATGTTGAATATTGTCATGTAGCCGTGGTTTGCATTTAATTGACAATGAAGAAATAGGAAAAGTACTGAACGGAACACTAGATTACATGAATGATCAACACAGCACCATCCATGTTCTCACGTTTCAAATAAAGTTTGCAGCATTCTGGTGAGTTTTGTTACATATAACAAATCCACATACGGAATGAACTAACATAATATATTCTTACTATAAAGAGTAATCGACTCATAACCTACATTTCTACCAGGACGTATTACATCAAGATATTGCACTTTGAACAGAAGTTCCAACATCCGGCTGTCCAACTTGGCGTATGATACCCGCATGTCGGTTTGGCGAGCCACTTGAATTTAAGCTTCCTGTGCCACATACAGCCACCTAGCTAGCACACAAACTCATTGGCGATCACCTGTGACCTTTACACTTGTGTGTCAACAGCAGAGGGGGAAGTCGAGAGACGACAATCATGAAAGCGCCGTTATACCATAATGACAAGGACATCAGCAAAAGTTGCATACAAATAAGTATCTTAACCCACAATTGTTTGTGCCCTTCATTAATGGCATCCACTCCGCTGGTAATATATTTCTTCTTCAATTTGAAGAGCCCGGTTTTAACTCGTAGATGGACATCCAAGGCCAATCACCGGTCGTTTTCTACACAATGAAGCATTACTCACACCGTCACAATGTGCATAAATCACAAGCAAGGTAAATCCTACCATCGGGCCATTCGTTTGTTACAATGGCATAGGCAGAATACAGCATCACAGCAATGTAAAGAATAAAGACATATCACTGTGTACCTGGTAAGTCTCCAGTGATTACGGCCTATTGAACCCTGAAAACCGCTGAATTTGTCAGAATTCACTATTTTGTGACCCCTACAATGTCACAATGGCTGCTTCGCGTTGCAATCTAGTTATTGGCCGTTGAAAATCTACCCACAGATGTTCAATCGAATATAAAAAACAGAATTCACAATAAAAGAATGCTACTTTCTTTATTCTTGATACTGTGCTTTGCCCAGTAATATTTCATTAATCTTTATACTACTTGTGTCATCATGTAATCAGTTACTTCACAATGTCCTGCCTTGATATAATCATAACGCAAACTTAAAACGTACCGGTAGGCTTCACAGTTCGCGCCTGCGGTGAAAACCGAAGTGTGTTGTTTCGTTCTTTCTCAGGAAGTCTATAAATACTCCAGGCCACTTCTTTCCGATTATGGCGTGTCAGAGATTATCTCGTCTCAAGTTCTTTACTTGACCTCGCCTCCTGTGTACTCTCATTTTGTCATCTCACTCGTCTGGACCTTAATGTTTGCGTTAAAAAATACAATGAAGCTTTGGGTCGGTTGTGCAAAATCAATTCTACAGGTGTCACTTTTTGGAGGCATCGATCTATGTGCCCAAACTGGGATTTCTTTTTGTTACGTGATACGGTTCATCTAAAAAGATCGGAACCACAAAGATACAATAACAGCGTCCGTGGGCTGTAATTGCGGCTATCAACTCCCTTCGTCATTAATCTGCTTTGTTGTCCTGGCTTGTTAATATAATTTTGTGTCCGTAAACATAATTTTTGTGTTGCTTGTGGCACGCTAAACGTGTTTTTTTTTATCTAAGTCGGTAAATTTGTTCTCCCTTTTTGGATCCTTGAAGGGGACGTGTTTCTCAGTTTTTCAGATCTTTGTTGGGAATTTGTTTCCTCCTTTTCGGATCTAAGTTGGGAATGTCTTTCTCTCTTTTCGGATCCTTGTAGAGAACGTGACTCTCCCTTTTCAAATATTTGTTGGGAATGTGTTTCCTCCTTATCGGATCTATGCTGGGAATGTTTTTCTTACTTTTCGGATCCTTGAAGAGAACGTGTTTTGTCCCCTATTCTGTTCCATGCAGGATATATGGTCCCCCTTTTGCAGTTTCTTGCAGGGAATTGTGCTTCGCCCTCTTTGTATCTTGTTGGGAATCTTGATATTCCTTTTTCGGATCCGTATAGGGAATACTTTTCGCCCTTGTCAGTCTGAAGGTGTTTTTCCCTTATTCTATTTTGCTTGTGAATGCGCATTCCAGTCACAAATAACGTTTGTTCAATGTTTGTAGTTTGTGTACACATTGTTACCTGGAGTTACTGTTCGTATTACATCTATACTCCTTTTGCTCTTGAACCATTTAACAGATGTCTTCTTTAAAGAGTGACAGGAAGCGGAAGGCGCCGGCTTGACTAATTGTTTCTCCAGATCCTTCCAATTCCCCACCTCCTCTCAGCCCTGTCTCGGTGAGCCATTCCAACCCAGTGGACGCTACTCAGCTGAAGCAGTTCCGGGAGGAAATTGTATCCCTGACGTCTATGGTGGCCGACCTCGACTCACGCTATCATAACACGGCTGGTCCCTCCACCACACTAGTCACCTCCTCTATACATATATATATATATATATATATATATATATATATATATATATATATATATATATATATATATATATATATATATATATATATATATATATATATATATATATATATATATATATATATGTGTGTGTGTGTGTGTGTGTGTGTGTGTGTGTGTGTGTGTGTGTGTGTGTGTGTGTGTGTGTGTGTGTGTGTGTGTGTGTGTGTGTGTATATGTCTTCTAAAGCCGCACTAGTTATCATTAAGTAAACTTTTGGAATCTACAACCGTCCACTAGATCATTAAATAGCCGATATCGTCGTTACAATGTTTTCCTTACCGCGTGTTAGACTTGAATAGTTATTTGATCAGCCACAACCAGCTTGTATTTCACTTCGGCCAAATGTAACGAGACGCATAGCGATATTTGATCTAGGTGACGACGTGAAATCGGTTAATTTGCAATATATTCAATTTGAAATCTGGGTTAAATGTTAATATATAGGGTTCAGGTTCCATATTGAAATACGTGTTGGACAACTCAAGGTTGCTACCGAGGAAAGCCAATCACTTCCTATCCTGTTAAGATAAAGTTACCCGGCGTCCAGCATTTTACACCTCCGATGTTATTACATATTTCAATGCCACTCGTCTTTTTATTCCGAGGGAGGTGCTGCAAGTGTTATCCCACAGTCTTGGACAATTTGCATTGTTCAAGGTTTGTACGAATACGATTGGTAACTTTAGATGTACGGTAATAGGATTTGGATGCAGGATGATAAAGAAAGTTGTGTTATCACTTGTTAACTATCATCTAGCTACGGCCTAGGCAAGCAGGATGGCAACGAGATAAACAAGCTAGCTTTGCATTTCTTCGCATGTAATACAGATGGTGTGTTTTGGCAGTTAAATTACATTCTTGCCTTTCTCAAACAAGGGAATCATTATAATATAATTATAATCAATTCATAATAATTCACCCTGTCAGTGCAGTCCAACCTGTCTTAAAAAACGAGTCAAACCGTTTCGGATTAATCCGAATGCTTTGCTTTTTATGAAGCCTTATCTGTATTTACTACCAATATCGAAGAAGACCATTGAGAGCACGTACAACACCAATTAGATGATCAGGGTTTAAGGTAAGAAGTACGGGTTTGATTACTATTGTGGTTTGTAAAAATTCACATATATCATATCGTTTTGTTAACCTCCTCTTGAGAGAGGTAAAGTTCGTACACATCCAACGCCCTCTGGCGAAGCCTTGTTATAATTAATCTACTACGTATGCTCAGCGCGACGTCAGTAGACGCCACATACACCCACTCATTCATATAAACCCTCAGGTCAATTGTCATCATTAGTTATCTTTTTACAATGACGCAATAGGGACGTAAAGTTTCTAGCTCCTTAATCCAATCACCTTGAAGGTAAGATATAAAGTGATTGATTCATCGAACTCTGACAAACATCACTTAGGCATAATTCCAATTTTAAAATCAGCATACTTGGTAAAATTGTTGTGTAATATCAATTATCAGCAGGTGATAAGAATGTCGATTTACCATTATAGGCTGGCATTGCACTTGAGCAGCGCAAAGACCTTACAGAATGTGCACTCACAAGAATGTACGGTAACATCGGAATGTAAAATAGCAGTGATTCTGACACTTTCAAATTGACTAGGCTTAGAGAGAGAGAGTGACAATCGTGTCAAATCATAACCTCAAATGATCAATTTTGCTAGAAGAGCATTGTCCATCTGTGGTCTATGGTTGATGTTATGTAATGATAAATGCAGATGGTAAACGGCCGAACAATAGCGACACTAAACATCATTGTCAGAGAACAATAAGTATATCGGCAGGTGAGTGATAAGTTCATAACATGTGACTGATAGAGCGGTAACAAGTATGTGTTGTCCGTGCTTATTGGATTACCATAGTTTCTCAACAAGATGGCAGTTCGCGTGATATTTTTCAGTACCATTCAACAAGTTACAACGTGTCACGTGGCTGTGTTTGTAGCATGGGTCCGGTTGCGCTCGATTGATATTGCATGCTATGAAAGAGAGTGCTCCACGGACTGTTGTGATAACATGGTGAATGGAAGCTACATTCATTGGGTATTGAGTGATGTCACCAACATATATACCGTGGCACATTATCTAAAGTACCAAGCAGCAAAGACAATATTAGTATTATTCCTAATTTCAGTCGTTTGACCTGAACCATGATATGTGGTATATAATAAGAAATGATATATTTGATCCGTTTTATTAGCCTGTAATTTATCACATGATGACATGTTCGTGAATAGCAACCCATTACATATATATTCTCCAATCATGCTTTTAAGCAAGTTGTTTTCGGCAAAGCGTAGTCTGTGACATATATTCATTCAACGAAGGCACAGGGAGAAACAAAATATTTCTTTATCGGTTTTCTCCTTTAGTAGGAAAAACACACCCCATACGAAATGCAACAACTTTCCCTCTCAATGCACTAGCGTTTTTCATTACCAATGCAACATAATGTGTGAACGTTAAAACAATGCATATTTAATGCTAGCTTTTAGCCGCCCTTTACCTATTTCTATGCCTAGCTGTGGAATCATCACGCGTTTCGTAATTTGAGACAACATTTGCGTCTTTGTGGGTGTTAAGCTATTTAAGCTGGTCTTAGTCTCATACGGTTCGTTTGAACTAAGTGCAAGTTAATAAGTACCGGCTGAGGCGGATTGTTTAGTGAGCCCTTGCAAAAGCGCAATGACGAGTCAAATGACTAGGCATAGCAGCAGCATCACAAACGGTACGTTTCGCCGAATATTTGCATTTATAACAAGTAATGTACAGCAATGTTGGCAACAAAACATCGCTGAACTACGCTGAGGATCAAGTGCCACTTTTTCTGTACATATATACTCCGCTGGTAATGATATTTCTTCGTCAATCAGAAGAGCCTGGTTTTAACAATCACCGGTCGTTTTCTACACAATGAAGCATTACTCACACCGTCACAATGTGCATAAATCACAAGCAAGGTAAATCCTTCCATCGGGCCATTCGTTTGTTACAATGGCATAGGCAGAATACAGCATCACAGCAATGTAAAGAATAAAGACATATCACTGTGTACCTGGAAAGTCTCCAGTGATTACGGCCTATTAAACCCCGACAACCGCTGAATTTGTCAACAATTCACTATTTGGATTTTGTGACAGCAACAATGTTACAATGGCTGCTTCGCGTTGCAATCTAGTTATTGGCTGTTGAAAATCTACCACAGATGTTCAATCGAAAGAAACAAACGGAATTCACAATAAAAGAATGCTATTTTTTTGTATACTTTCACAAGTTATGCTTCTTGCTTCCCACATACGTTGAAAAGAACATTCAGAATAATCGTCCATTACAGTATAGTGCACACTTGACTAACACAGCAACCACAAACGGATTAGCGCAACTTGGATTTTACACCATGGTTTCATGCAATGATATAGACAAAGGTGTCATACACATCAGTGATGTTCATCTAAAACAACCGTAACCAAAAAGATACTATAACAGCGTCCGTGGGTTGTTATTTTTTGTGTTCCGTGTGGCACGCTATACGTGTCTTTTTGGATCTTAGTCGGGATTGTTTTTCGGATCCTTGTAGGGACCGTGTTTCTCCCTTTTTCGGATATATATTGGGAATGTTTTTCTCATTTGTCTGATCCTTGAAGGGAACGTGGTTTTTCCCTTTTCAGATCTCGTTGGGATTTTGTTTCTCCCCTATTCTGTTCCATGCAAGATATATGGTTCCCATTTTCCTTGCAGGCAATTGTGTTTCGCCCTATCTGGAACTTGTTGGCAATCTTCATATCCCTTTTTCGGATCCGTATATGGAATACTTTTCGCCCTTGTCAGTTCGATGTCGGGAAGGTGTTTATCCCTTAATCCATTATGCTTGTGTATGCATTTCTCACATACTAGTCATGCATAACGTTTGTTCAATGTATGCAGTTTGTGTACCCATTGTTACCTAGATTAACTGTTCATATTACATCCGTACTCCTTTTGCTCTTGAACCATGTTTCAGATGTCTTCTTTAAAGAGTGGCAGGAAGCAGAAGGCGACGGCTTGACTAATTGCTTCTATGGAGGCTTCCAGTTCACCACCGCCTCTCAGCCATGTCTTGGCGAACCATTGCAACCCAGCGGACCCAAAACATAGTTCGTTTTGTCTTTACTTCTCGACAAGCCTCCAATTGTGCTTTAGTTGCTCACATTATTTTTAACAATATTTGTGTTCTAGTGTACTATGATCTATAATAGGAGCATTTTTCTTTTTTTTCTTTATATCATGAGGTTGTTTGTGTTTATGTGTTACATATGCACAGCTCAAATAAATGTAATGTTGGTGTTTATAAGGTATGCTGTTTTACTTTGCTTGTTATTCCACCATTCGTTGGGTCTGCATTATTTATACTTTTTATTTCTTGTTTGGTAAAAGTACAACCTTCCTGTGTGTATTTTAATTGGTGATTGATCGTCCTTACTAGACTAACACCAGCCTTGGCATTTCCGTCGAACACCATCTTTGTTTTTCCCATCCAACCTTACCCTCTGTTAATGTATTCTAATTAATTTGTGTATCTATTGTGTATTTGCGGTCCCTTTCATCGGTGGTTGTGTACCCCAATGTTCAATGCTATTTTTATCATTTCAACAGATTATTTTACTTTACTAGTCAACAAACAAAGCTTCAATGTTTCTGTATCAGTAAGCCAGTCTTTAGTGTTATTTTATTTTCCCGTTCATATTTATGTGATAACACAAGCCAACGTAAATCAGGTTTTCTATTGACATGACCTATTGATATGTATGCTGGGATTAATTGTGCCTGCTGACGTATAAGGACACGTTATTGCCCAATCACCATGTGGCACCTAGTTCAGAGAGATCCATCATTTTGAGATGTATATCACAGTGTGGCTTCATTGCTTAGAATTTTAGTTGGCCTAATGGTCGTTTGACGGCCACGCAACGCCATGCATAATCGTGTAATCATATTGATATAGGCCCTTTGAAGTGATAAATAAACAGGTATAAACATTTCCATTTTACATGGAACATATATCTAGTATGACGTACGACGAGATGAAAACGTTGAAAATGCATACAATATGGTATATACGATGCAATATTTATGGCAGATAGACTAGCTATTGTATAATCGCCCAAAGTTTATTGCTAGCTTGACATTATCTTGAGTTACCGCCAAAACTCCAACGGGAAAGATATCTTTATTAATACATATTTAAGCATATATATGTATATTTATATTTAATATTTATGTTCATGTTCATTTATATATATATTCATATATTCATTAACATATACTTATATATATATAGATATATATGCATACAAATATATATTTATAGGCATATATATATAAATATAAAAAAATGTATATATATATATATATATATATATATATATATATATATATATATATATATATATATATATATATATATATATATATATATAAATTTATATATATGTAATTGCATCTGGTAGAAACAGACGACTACGACGAAGGACGAGCTGTGACCCTATGGCATAATTTTCCAGGCACGAGAGTTTCAGCCAATTCATTCAACTTTTTAAAACATCACCTCCGTTTGTAATTGAAAGGTTTTCAGTAATACTTTAGCATAGCATTGTTCTAATTTAATGCAGATATTGTGACCAATGTTTGTTTAACTATTGGCACGGCGCTTTAGCGCCACACGGCCCTGGCAGCGAATTACTATGAGATGTGGGGGGTGGGTATTGCATTAAGAGACACAACAAATGATGGAAAGATTAACATACTTTGGCGGAGAGACACAACAAAATATATATAAATATATAATATATATATATATATATATATATAGATATATATATATATATATATATATATATATAAATATATATGTAAATATATATATATATATATATATATATATATATATGTATGCATATATATACACACACACATATATATATATACATATTTGATATATATATATATATATATATCTATATCTATATATCTCTCTATATATCTGTCTATTTATTATCTAGATATCTCTATCTATATACCTATATGTATATATCTCTATATATGTGTCTATATATGCTATATATATATATATATATACCTCTATATATATACCCCTTTCTATATATGCATATCTATATTGACACACTCTATCTAGAGAGACATATCTCTATATATATCTTATATCTCTATATAGAGATATAGAGATCTATAGATAGAGGGATAGAGATCTAGATGTATAGAGATCCCTAGTCTCTCTCTCTCTCTCTCTATCTTGATATATCTCTCTCTCTATCTATATCTATCTCTCTATATATATATCTCTCTCTCCCTCTCTATCTCTCTCTGAGAGATCTCTATCTATCTACAGATATAGAGAGATAGAGATAGATCCATATACATCTCCCTCTCTCTCTACATATAGAGTCTCTATCTATATTTCTCTCTAGAGGATCTATATCTCTATAGATCTCCCTAGATATGATGTATATCTAGACTCTCTATAGATAGATATCTCTATCTATCTCTCTATCTCTCTCTCTCTCTCTCTCTCTCTCTATTCTATACTCTAGAGATAGATCTATCTATAGAGATCTATATCTCTAGAGAGAGATCTCTCTCTAGAGATAGAGAGATATCTCTCTCTCTCTCTCTCTATAGATATAGAGATCTCTATCTCTCTCTCTCTCTCTCTCTCTCTCTATCTATCTCTCTCTCTCTCTCTCTCTATCTATCTATATATCTCTCTCTCTCTATCTCTCTCTTTCTATCTCTCTATCTCTATCTATATATCTATATATATATATATATATATATATAGCTTGGAATCTACAACCACCCACTATATCATATAAGTGATATCCCGTTCTATATCGTCGGCACCATTGCAGTGTTATCCCTACCGCTTGTTAGCCTTGAATTTTGTATTTCACTTCGGCCAAATGTAACGAGAAGCATAGCAATATCTGATCCAAGTGACGACTTGAAATCGGTTAAGTCGCAATATATTCATTTTGATATCTGGGTTCAATACAGGGTTCGGGTTCCATGTTGAAATACGTGTTGGACAACTCAAGGTTGCTACCGATAAATGACAATCACTTCTCATCCTGTTAAGATAAAGTTACCCTGTGTCCAGCCTTTTACACCTCCGATGTTATTACATATTTCAATGCCACGCTTCTCTTTCTTCCGATTGCGATGTACGGATGTGCCAAATGAGACCGTAAATTCCAATAATACTCTTGCAAAAGGAAGCTCAACACTAGCTTGTGACCGCTCGTCGTAAGTTATCCTTGTGCTTCTCTTTATTTTTCCGAGCCAGTAGTCCACAGCATGATACAGATCGTCCATATAATATGAAATCGATGTAGGTGCAATAAGATGGGATAATTATACTAGTTAGTGCGCAGGCAATATAACCTTGCTGAATCAGAAACGCAACAATGTATTAAGCGACGTCGGAATTAATCTAGGGCTTCAGCGCGCCAGACAAACATCCATAGGGATACACGCCATTGCTGGATGAAAGTCGAACGGCAGTAATTAATAATGCACACACTGAGTGTTGTTGGTGAGTAAACCACTAGACTGTCTAGTGTTCTGTCATCTTTATAACAATGTTCAACAGATTAAATGCAGGGAGGCCATGACAGATGCGTAACACTGATCTCATACATAATAATATTCATCAGTTATTTTCTTGGTACACAACTGCCAGACAACAATAATTAAAAAAAATTACAGGTTTCAAAGAAGATGAATTATCGGTTCGTTACCTTTGAGCAACAGTGTCCTAGTTAGAATATGCACACTGGCACTTTATTTATGACCTGATACTGAATATTTCGCACCGGAAACAAGCTGGGTCGTAAACCAGGGCTTAGCTTGGCGGAAAGTATTCGGCCTCGCTTGGTCAAAAAGTGTTCCACAGGTCGCGTGATCCGTAGACAAAGGTGACACAATTTACAGACAAATGACTTAATATCTTTCGGCCCTCGAATCCGCGTTATTAGAATAACATACAGGATATCATAGAGCACAAGTGAGTGTGATTACTACATTGACCTTGAAACTATCAAAGGAAAACTAAAATTATCACACCGTAATACGTCTCCAATTACCCTGACTAGTTGGGTGTTTAATGCCACATGCGATGGATTGACCGTGATGGAGTTTGAAGCTGAAAAGACAATACCATATCGCACAACACAACACGAGTTGTGTATGAGCACTGTTTTCAATTATATTTGCGCTGCTACATTCACAGCCAATTGAGTCACTGTAGGCCATTTACCACATGTGGCCTGTAAGATATTTAAGCCTGTCATGCTGGTCTAAAATATACATTATCCACGCAATTATTACATATGGGCCTGCCCTACATACCAGCTACAAGATGCCTTATTTGTGTCGAACATTGGACTAAACCTTACATATGGACAGAATGCGTCACATTGCATGCATATAAGAGTAACCTTAACTTATATATCAGTGCTTTCCGCTTTCTATTGAATAAACAAAATGTAATTAACCTGCAGCTGCTGGTCCGGAACTTTGCTCTAGATCGTGTTTTGTAATTGGAAGCTATATGCATTGGCGATTGAGTGATGACACCTGCATAAATACCGTGGCCCATTATCTACAGTACCAAACAACAAAGGCAATATAAGCACACGGAAACATAATGTGTTACTTCGGTGATGCGCTAGGATCTTTTCTATGTTGAATATATGTGACAGTGTATCACATGCAGACCTAAGCTTAGCAAGTCAACAACATGGCTCTTGTTCTACTGGGCAAATCTGTCATTCGATTACAAGCGCAAACTATTTTCTTAGATATACGAATGGAACATGTAATCAAGGTGTGTTTAGTATGTTATTTTGCATTAAGGTAGCAAACAGATGGTACTGCAAGGTACAGAGCAAATGTGATTTACCGTTATGGTACGACAAGCCATATTTTGCTAAGAGAGGTAGTTGAATAATATTGGCTTCGTGTGTTCCATGCAGTCAATTATACCAATGCCATCGACCCTACGTGCCTGTGTGACAACAACATATGATTGCGTACATATATCTAAGGTAAGACACAGTATTATTAGTAAATTTAGTTGTTTGACATGAATCATGACCTGTGGTAAATGAAAAAGAAATAATATATTTGATCCGTTTTATTAGACTGTAATTTATCACAAGTGGAAATGTTTGTGAATAACAAACCATTACACATATAATGATATATAATCCAATAATGCATTTAAGACCAAGTTGTTTTTGGCATAGCGTAATCTAGGACATATATTCATTCTACAATGGCTGAGAGAAACCAAATATTTCTTTACCAGTTCATCTGCTTTAGAAGGAAAACCAAGCAGTATTGTCGACTAACCCTCTTAATGCACTAGCGTTTTTTATTAACAATACGGATGAGCGTTAAACACTATATGTTTAATGCAAACTTTTAGCCACTCTTTGCTTATTAATATACCTAGCTGTGGAATCATCAATGGCGTTTCGTAATTTGAGACACCATTTGGGTGTTTGTGGGCGTTAAGCTACTTAGGCTGGCATTAATAATATATCATACGGTTTGTTTAAAACTAAGTGCAAGTTAGCAAGTACCGATGCGCGGCTGTCGCTATTGTATGATGTCAAAGTGTTGAATCCAGCCCAAAGTTCGTAATAACTTAAACCTATTTGGCTGATGATTATAAATAATGGCGAATTGCAGGTCTGACTAATAAATCCGATGCTACTATGCAGACGGGCACCGATTTTAATAATGCAGATTATTATGATTAAGATAGGTGCTGCTACGTTGCACCTTCTAGTCGGTTTGCCAATGATGATTATAACAGATGCGAATATCGCATCCTGCTTGCGCGTTTACTTCAAAGGTTTAGGTGCAATGATTCATTGCCACCTGTCTGTGTCGCTGGTAACGTGAATCTCAGATGTTAATCACCTGCGTGCGATGCGTGTGTGATGCAGGGAAAGATCGTCAGTCGTAACCGAGGATGGTCACGTTGTTGAATACGCCCATATTATCACTCTTAGTATCGTGTGAGTATTGTTTTGCCTGCATCCCGAGAGTCTTGTTACGAATTTCAATCATCATTTGGGCTTCTGATCCTTTTATTCATATGTTGTTACAACCGGTATTGCACGCCTCCGTGAGGTAATGTAGCTGCGTGTGATTTACAGCCATGACTAAATACAAAAACAATGTTGAATGTAATTTCGTGGGTGGCAATGCCAATGAATTGCATGTTGCCTCCTGTCAGTCATTTTTGCTGCATCCTGCGCATCATTTAACGATCTTCAGTCATCACTTATGCGTCTTACTCTTTTATATTATGGTTTTTACAAATGAAATATAGGTGTTTTAAATGCGCGTTGTAATTTACAGTTAGGTATAAATATCGAATCACGGTTGAACGAATTCAACTTGTCTCATTTTGCCATATTCCTCAGAAACCTGCATCGCCTATCGTATGAACAATCATATTCGGAATAGCCCTAAATATACATGAGTGATATTGCCATGCAAGGTTCTAACAAGTAATTATTTCTGTGATGTACATGACGAGCCCTATTATTCCAAGTGAAAATCCCTTGGATTTTTTCTGATTTGTTGCTTATCTATGCGGGATTTGCATAGCAGCATGGACATCCAAGTCGCGTTTGTTGGCTTCGTACACGCAGCTTCTAAACAACTCGTAATGCATCTCCGAACACTTGGCATCAACGTGCATCAATTGGATGATATGTCATGGTTTTCGCATGTGACCGATGCTCCACAGACAAACGCATACTATCTGTAAACTCAAGTATTGAATGTGAATCGGTTCAATTCCGAATAGAAGTCAGGGTGATGTGCTGCGGCTTATTTAGCCAACCTATCCCAGAAAACATGCTTGCCAATGAATTCACAGGCCCTGGCTATTAAATATTTTATTGTATATTGAATTATGAGAAAATGATATTCAAAAGCATGAGGCTTGAGTTTGGTGGCCATCCCAATTAATTCACTACCAGTCCACTCTTCTATCCCCATGATAAGACCCAGAATATCAGATCATCTTGTTAATGCATTATATCCACAGGGGAACTAAACGTCCTTGAAACCCAACCTGAAATAACCTTGTTATATAGAAGCAGGCTGTCCTTCGTAAGCGTGACACAACGGAGGGTTTTATTTGCCCCGGTAATGTCTTTTGAGTGTGAAACCAACAATACGTGTTGGTAGTCAGCATTCATAGCCAACACCACATACCCTCGCATACATGTATTAACTGTTGATTACAGCCATCATATAATTAATAGACATAGCAATGGTACGAAATGCATATACTAGACAAAACAATGCGAATTCTCGCGAGATCCAATAAAACGTAAAAAGCAGTCTACGATGCAGCTTATGTTTAAAGTACAATGTTGTTAAAATTGATGAACGGTTATCCCGGGATCTTTGATGAATTGTGTAAGCATGTGACGAATTGTGCACTCTTTGAACATATCATCTATATGCCTCCAACGTTTGCCTGCATAATGACAGTTGCTGTGCTTGTATCTATCACAACATTCTATATTCTGTCCAGAGACTTTGCGAGAACATTAGCGTGTGGCAAAATGCTCCAGTATATACAATTTGCAGACGAATAATAGAAAGCTTTACTTATAGTGACACGCATCAAAACTACGCCAGCATGTGACGCCTTGTACAATATTTTCAACGGTTACTAACCAATGATGAGCAACAGTCCTCACAGATTTTGTATGACTAATCTAATGGTAAAATTAGGCTATCATACATAACAAATGTGAAGCACAATCACGATTACTAAGGACACATAAGTCAAAATAGTTAACCAATCATATTCACTTCCAAAACGTCATTAAAAGGTTTGATACTGCGTCACAAAAGAAACATCATAGGAGCAAGCCACTGCCATATAATGTAACCAAGGCCTCAGTATATTAACACCTGGCGCCGCGCAATTTAGTATATGGCGATTTAAATCTATTTCTGCCGTAATATGATGATCCGTGATATTGGATTAATAGTTCCATCAAGTCACTGTGATATGTATATGGTACGTTGAATTATTTTGGGTTGGCTAAGTTAACTGCCCTCAAACCAACCACATTCATTCCCTCACACCCAGAGGGGTTGCTTCTTATCGTGAGTGATGCACGCTTGAAGCTTTGATGTTGCTTTGAAGGATGGTTAGTTAAATACCGGTTAGCGGCGGACATTGCTAACCCACCGGAATATCCTTGTAGGTGTACTCGTTAGATATGCCAGTGATTCAGTTTGATATGAACTAGAATAAATGTTTACACTATTTACATGCCTTTCTTTTTGTAACCACCGGCTTTGCAATTAGTAATCCACGTCACAGGATTTATTTTTCACCTTGCCCGCAATATCACATTCACAGAGAAGTGCCATACGCATCAGGGCATTTGACGTGATCATTATCAGTAATGGCCGCACTGAGCACATTTACTGTAACAGCAGGTATTTAATATAAACACACCCCAATACAAACTATTGGCTCAGAATTTTATGCAACAGCTTATAACATCATACGTTCAGTGAGTCTCGTATTGGAATGTCCCATTGTTAGATTAGTATATAATATGGTTGACTGTGCCTGCTGGAGTATAGCGCGTACATTTTGGTGCTATCAGCTGGTAGTAGCCAGTACCTAGACAGTCTAAATTTCTGTGTCACAGGAGTTTGCCTCGAATTCGTGCCGACCAGAGAGCCGCCTCGTTGCCAAGTTGAGACATACATAACCTTGGTGAATAATCATGTGAGCATCCATTTATCTTGGACTTGGGCCATAAGTCCTGTATCAATGGATTATCCAGGCGGTTTCAAAATGAAAACATAAATATACATTCAACCATATGGGGCAATCCATCATAGAAATGCCGCCATGAGCAGCATTAATAAACGTTACCTAGTAAACGACCCTTTATAGATTGTGCAAACTGTACCGCACGCCATCCTGTCATCCTCAGCCTTCTTGATGATTTAATATGCTGGTATATTTGCATCAATGTGTGATGAACGGTCTATTCCGCAATAACATGTGGATGAGATTCGAAATAATTCCATCAACAGCAATGATTTCATATCACCCCTACCATCGTTTACAAGTCACACTTACAGGAGGTTTTTTGGTCTTCCAAGTTTTTAATTGTTTGGACTGAATAAAATGATATTGAATCGTCTCGCTATTTGCATTATTTATATAATCAAAATAGGTTTTCATACACAAACTATCACAACTATTGTACGCTACTCTGGGTGAAATGTAACACGTATCAGACAAATTTGCTCTCACGAAACATAGATGATATATGTCATGTGGAAAGCTTTTATTGTACACTATTGGTGAGTTAGTAGTGCGGCCGGTTGGGGACGGTGTAATGACTGGCTGGCTTTCAATTTGTTTTCTGTTATAGTAGCGTTAAGACCGCGAGTACGGAGGCTTTTTATCACTATTTCAAGCAACATGGGCAACTTCGTAGCGATGGTGGTGATTGAGGTGCCCTGCAATCGTAATTATTAATATTGCTAGTCTGCATTCCCTAACCCGATAACAATGGATGACTGACCTATTATTTACTTTTTCTACCAACTAATCTCCATACTGCATCGTTTGGAGCAGTTAAAATCAGATGAAATTCGGTAAGCATGTATTGACCTTCCCTGCTGTGCAACACAACTAATCAAGCTGAGGAAAATCCATTCAATTCATTAAACCTAGTGTCGGTTGTGTATGTGACTTCACATTGATTAGTAAGTGATATTGCATTAAGATCCAATAGTGCGTGGGGTCCGGCTTGTATGCGGCTAAGGTTAGATGCCCATCATGGCTGTCTGCATGAGGAGAGAAAATTAGAATTAGTAGTAATATCAACACGCGCCAATTCGTAGAACCCCGGCTACCCCTTTGTCAGTAGCCAAACTGTGTGTGCGTTGAAGACCTCTATAGCTTAAGTGTTTTTGATCCTAGTTGTGTTGATGACAGCGCATTGAAACCACAATCCCAAATAACGGACATTGATCATCAGTAAATGAAACAGTTGCATTGGCAGGTACATTGGATAACGAAACAGTTACATTGGCCACACATCATTAATCGGAAATATCCCTAATTATTGAATTCATATATATGTGCTTTTGTATTAATCTTGTCGTAAATTCTGTCATATGATACCCCACAACCCTGCAGCTTATGTGTTTTGTTGTCATCGCATTAATTACTGCTTGATTCATGTACTAGATTGTTTGTTCTCGTCAATTACATATCTAATAAATCTTGAATAAGTAGATTCGTACGTAAGGCAGCTATATCCAGCAATAACGTTCCAAACTTTTATATATTTCGGTCCTGATCGATAACATAGATATGCTTCCAATCTATAGCTACATCGATGAAAAGGGGTTTCTTGGATTTTATACATTCATTGCATAACTACTTCAATTGATGGGTGATTTGTGAATGAGACGTCATTAGGAGATAATATTTATCAATTTCTAATGCATCACATGTAGAAGCTTTGCAATCAAACTACGTTAATGTAGTGGCCAACAAGTGTTTTATGGCGCAGTATTCCTCGTGAAGCCAAAGTAGCAAATTGATTGGCTTACTAATGAAGCAATACATTAACGAACACGGGCCAGGGCGTAGCTGGACGGTAAACATTCAGCCTCACTAAGCCACCTTGAACCCGATATTCAAATTTTCATCGGTACGGCCCAAGCATGTAGGCTAACACTTATGTTTGGTAGCGTCTCGCTGTGGCCGAGAGTCAAATCAGTCAACTTCTGAGGTTATAATAGTAACTTATGTTGCAACACATTGTATATATGGCTTGATAAACAAATTGCAGTTCTGCTTATTCAACTTTCAAAATGTGGCATACTATAAATCATATCATAACGAATACGGTTAAGAAGTTGGAGTGGTGGACTATCCGTAACATATCCGAAAAGTTTTGTTTGCAGCATTAATGCCTGTCAGATAGCATGCTATGAAGGTTATAATTCATTTCAGCTAAGCGATCCATTGTTGGGGCAATGCGCTCTTTTCGTCAATTCCAACTTGGTTGACTCTTGCTCTCGGTTTCATCAATGCATCGTACGCAGCCGATAACTGTACATGAGCAACATAACGTAGTTCCATACAGTCGTTTACACCAGTGGGAATTAAATGTATCTTTAAATACAATATACTTCCTAATAGGTTTTGTAGCGAATAAATATAGGCTTATTTTATAACCTTAACACAATTATGCATGTAATTGATAAGCAACGCATCTCACAAATAGCTTCAAAGCCCTATGTATCAGCCACAAAATAACTCCTATTGGGTGTAGAATGGTGTAGAGAGGTAAATAGGACAGACATGGCTGACATGAAATCTCTATCGATCAGAAATGAGTTTATTCATATGCTAAAGCTCCCCTGCATATCCTCTTATTATAAACTCTTCTGTATGTGATCCTCGAAGCGTTAAGTATGCAGCTATTCGAACATTTTGGTAATTCCCTTGTATACATATTTATTCATCCATTTAACAACTGATATATCCATTCCCCCATTCCAACGCACAGATATACCTGAATACATACATACCTATGTAACATACATACATACATACATACATACATACATACATACATACATACATACATACATACATACATACATACATACATACATACATACATACATACATACATACATACATACATACATACATACATACATACATACATACATACATACATACATACATACATACATACATACATACATACATACATACATACATACATACATACATACATACATACATACATACATACATACATACATACATACATACATACATACATACATACATACATACATACATACATACATACATACATACATACATACATACATACATACATACATACATACATACATACATACATACATACATACATACATACATATCATCTTGAAATAAGATTAAGGTTTCACTCTTGGCTCCCCTGATTTATACTAATGCATTAATCAAGTGATATATGATGCTTTTAAGGATGCTAACAACCCACCTTATACCCTCTTCTTCACACGCACAATTCGAACTCTGAAGTGTGGTGTTGAGACACGTGGATGCTAATATAATGAACACACAGAAATATGACTAATGGTTGACACTTATCACATGTCGGTAAGAAGTCCCTCTTGTAGAAGCAGTAGCATGAAATTGTCTACATCCTAGATTCTGCACTTTTAAAAAATAACGTCATTGATTTTCTTCGACTGAACACGCTATGTTAGCTTGATTACACCATTTACACTGCGTTTCACCACTTTGATTGCTTCATTTACCGGATCTCTATTATTGCATCGATACGATGGAGGGTGTCGATTTGTCTGTGTGCTTCCTATGATCAGGGTGTTGATCAGCTGATCAATGATGCACCAGATAGAGATAGAGCTCAGGTGCACGAAAGTGACATAGACATCACTGTGCATGGGTCAAAAAACTATACAATATCAGTTATCAAAGTCTGCTTCAATCACCATGACACGCGACAAAGCACTTCTTTATGTTATTTACCCGAATGTTCGATAAACTTTGGTGGTCGGATAGTTGTCCTTAAATTGTAGTGCTCAAAAGCCCAGACCGGCTAAGCACTTACGTAGCAGGAATAAATGAATAGCCATGCATAGGGGTTTAGATGGAGTAAAGCTTACTTCCAGCCACAATGTTGATGTATGTCTAGTTGCACACGTATGATTAAAATATATTGCCTGGTGCATCAGATTGTATGCATTCAGTGGTCAGAAATCGCACACAACACTTCTTCCATGTATGGTTCAAATATGATTATAGGACAATAGCTCGACGCTTGCTAGATTTACCTGCTGTTGCCTACTTTACAATAGGAAGCTAAAATACTAACTTGTATTGCTTTGTTAACAGGTTGACTTAGAAGCGACACCATATGCGCTTCCAATCAAGCCGGTATACCCGTAACCATCCTACCTTTCCTGGATAAATAATGCAGTACGTGTATATAGTGCGTTGCATGCATCAGTACAGCCAGCCCCAGCAATTGATCGCATTATATATATTCCATCCAAGTTGTTGAAATCCTTTTAGAATACTCCTTCCACGAGATGCGCTCGATGCTTTCTACCTTAGTCGGGTTTTATAAGATCTATATATATATATGTCGGTATGGATGTTACTTATGATGAAATATATGACACCGAGTGTTGCAACAGCGCTGCAGATCTCAAAAAAAATGTGAGATATGTTCTATCCCCACATTTGTCATTTACCTGTAATACAGATAAATATCTTGACGATCGAATAATTAGTCATTGTAAGACTGTTGCCTCTGGTAGGGGGTTATTTACATTAATTTACTAATTCAATTATTTATATTTCATTAATCAACATAGTAAGCAGCTAGTACGCAATTACTGCTAGGTACAGCAGGATGTCCAAATGAGTAATTGAAACGCATTACGAATAATCCTAGTACATAGCTCTTAATTATATATTTGTCTTTGACATTTACCGATGACATAAGTGATTAATTACAATTACGTATTTGAGTTGTGATAACAAATAACAACTTTCTCTCCAGCATGTATTTTCATACCGCTTGTTCTCTGAAGTATCGACTTAAATATCGTCACCACTCTGGCAGTAATGTTGTCAATATCTTATATTGTCTCAGTGTTACCGACCATCTTGGTGCTATTCTGGGGACATATGTGCGCGTCTTAAACTCTCGGTGTTTATGCTATGCACGTGAATACAATTTTGCAACAATAAGACTACACGACATATATTCCTCCTCTTTTGAATTGCTACTCGTTTGACTTAAGCAGTGAGCACGTGACATCAGATAACAAGCAGATGCGTCTTATCCTGCGAATATATAGTATAGTACTTTTTCTCAACCCCTACGCTCACTCAGAGTCCAGGGATTCCTATCAGTGAGTATGCTAATGATGGAGCCAATAAAAGCATAACTAGTACAGAGATGGCAATCTTTATAAAGACAATTTACAATGCAGCGCACGTATTTTACAGTTAACGATTGTTTATGCTTAATTATTAATCACTTTGTACAATTGTGCATTGTGACCATCCATCCCGCTTAAGCTTTTTAGTTAGCCACACAAACTTGCGATTTTCCCTTATTATTTGGCCCAGCATAAACATTATATCGTAGATTGTCAGCTGGTACTTCTGTTTTGGTATCTGGCGTCAGGGTATCAAAGCCACCTGGCAACAAAACTCACTGCTGATGCAAATCAATGCACCAAAGAGCCGAATTACTGCATGTACGTTCTTCATCCATAAAAGTGGTTTTAACTGATGCGATCGATTGATATCTTACCCCTTGGCTTATTCCCTTCTCCCTCTCGCTCATTCTGTGTCATTAAAGAATAATAACGCCTATGTAATCGAGACGTTAACGATATAAGGAGTATGGTCAACCAGGTACCCATCATTCTGCAATGATTTGGGTATTCACATAAGAAAGATATACATATGCTGCATCATAGGCGGTGCGTCACATATGAATAAGTTCTGTAGCATTTATTGTTTATTCCGCGATGACCTTCAATCTTATGTGAGGTCATGGGATGGGGCACTGGGTAAAGAAGCACACCCTATAAGTGTCATATTGCAACTATGTAGAACAATAAACTAGTATTCATACTGCACCACGATCAATGAATCTGGCTGAAAAAGGCACACGAGATATTGATTACCTTAAATAAAAGAAATCGAATAACGTACCTCTAACGAACACAACCATTCGCAATTAATAATCTTGCAACATCTGTTAACGCGTTCAGTGTAGCATCGTATTGTTGAAACCAAAAGGCAATGAATCACAATAAGGCGTAACAGTGGACTTAGAAAACAACTCTGCCTTGCAGAAACTGCCCTCGACGATTGTGAACTTTGACCTCGGTGAGGCTTTTTTCAGCCGCATCTGCAGCATTACCTGCAATGACTAACTTCAGGAGTTTCAAAATGTATGTACCCGCCCTCTTCTTTTTACCAAAGATAGGAGAATTTTACGGGGGATTATGAACGCTAGAATACCTAAATATATGTATAATTATCGTGCTATTGAGTCTTTAATAGTATATAATTAGCCCCTTTATCCCTCGCGTTTCTCGCCATCTGGCGCTTTTTGGATTCGCCTTCCTCGCGCACCCTTTTCCTGTCTCAGCTCCCTCCCGCCGGGTTAACGACTCTCTTAGTCGTTTATACCCGCGCACTGTGTCTCGTGGTCACCCCTCTTCAGCACCCTTTATCACGTACTATTCAGCTTCTGTAGTTTTACAGTTCGTTTTTGCCTCTTCCCTACGCCAGGCCATCTCCCTCGCTTTTGCATATTCCTACTTAATCTGTTTCTATATTGCTTGTTCACTTGCTAATGTTCTAAATACTGTTATGCCAAGTAATGTTTGCCCCAGATCTGCGCAGCGAGTCTCTGGGACTTCCTTAAGCCCAATAAAGCGTGTGTATGCACTGGTCTTACTTTTGGTTTCCTTATTAGGTTTGGGGATAATTGTTAATTATACAAATTACTGCATTTGCCAAGCCCCCAATTACTGTTCTTATGAAATATTTACCTTGGGACAATTCTCTCGTATTTCTGTATCATCAGTCTCACAGACTAGTGAATTGTTTTTGTTTCCAATTTCACACTGATATCTATTTACTCTCCTTGCGGAGACATTACCTCGCAGATGTTAGTGTTTCACTTCGTCTTTTGTTAGCATACCCCGCATTAACAAACACCCGCCATGAGACAAGAAAACTCCCCGCCGATATTAAATCATCCCTCTAATGGGTCTCGAGGAAGCATGGTGCCTACTTGCGTTCATCTTGCCTAGTTAGTTTTTTGATATCAAGTGAGTACCGAACGCATAAAAGCAAATCGACCCATTATGCGATGTGTTGATATCAAACAAACCGCCAAATGGGAGAAAAAACTAATGAATTTACCTTATTTCCGACCACAAGACTCGCTTAATTCTAGGAACGTATTTTTCCCTATGCGCTTCGTGAACCATCGCTCAATTTTGTCGATCTCTAAGTGTAATGCGTGTTTGACACGATTCATTACTTAAGAAATCTTTTGTTACACGTCTCTCGTGTTAATGTTCTTACATAGAGAAGCTGGTTGCCTACTCAGCTACTATCACGGCACATGGTGCAGCTTCATTTATGATTAAAACCAGACTCAACACGTGTTACGATGTAGCTGCTATTGCTATGAGGGGTCAGTTCCTGCTGTTTGTAAGTTACTAGCGCTGTAGCCTACAAAGGAAATAGGCATATTCACTTGAAAGCCTGAAGGTGTTTTCAGATTATACCATGTAGCACATATGTTGCATCAGCGGAAATGAGTTCTTTTTGTGCGGTTCATTGGTTCGTTAGCATTTGTCTTCAAACGCGGCTCATGAATGGTATACTTTTTAAGGTTGCCATTGCCGAGATTATGCATGTCTCAGTCGTTCTGTGGTGAACTCGAATGCATTGATCAAATATGATAGAAGGACAATAGCACGACGCTTTGCAACCAGGCCTATTCGCACTATTCATCACTGCGCACCTGCTTTTATCGCAGGTCTACCTAAATCATCATTGCGCACTTGCTTGTTGCTGTGTCGCTGACAAAAACACACAGACTAACTATATTGGCCTTATTACGGGTTGGCTCAGAGGCTGCATCACATATGCTCCCAGTAAAACCGCCATAATCGACGTCATTCTTCCTTCCTGGAGAATGAATGTAGCACTAGATGCGCATATATGACTTTGCCGTGTATTTAGTGTGTTGCTTCAGCACAGCCAACGGCAACAGTTTATCACATATATTCCGTCCAATATAGATGTCGAATCCAGTTGGATTAATTGCAGCACACACCATCGTCGAGACGAAAACGATGCTCACTAAATTACCCGTGTTTCTTAAGATCTGTATGTCTCGGCGAAGATCTTCCCAAGGATGAAATAAGTGATACTACTATAGGAACAACGCAGCAGCACTTCAAATAATCCTAGCTATTTTCTATCCCCATAGTTGTCATTTATTTAGAAAAATGATTAAAATCCGGTCTACTTGAGAGTTTAACATTGAGAGATTGTTGTCTCTGGGAGAGAGTCATTTACATGCACCTTGGCGACCTCTGCCTCCGCCGAGGTCGAACGTTCGACGACAGTCGTATATGCTTTAAAAATGACTAAGATGGAATGCACATAAATTTGCAGAAAATACTGTAGCATAATGGAACATCATTTAATATCAGACTAACATCGTTGGAGTAGACAAACTGAGACCTGTATGGGATAATTTGAGTAGATTATTAGTGACGCATTTCCGCAAGTAACAAACATCATACATTTGTGATCCAGCCATTACCTTTCAAAGTTGCGGTCACAGTGTATCAGTATGATATTTCATAATCATATATGTCCCGCTTCTTGTGCCATAGAGTAACATTGCGGCGATTATACATGATGGCTGTATTGTCGCAGGGTAATGCAGCAATGCGAGGATTTTGCTACTTTTGACTGGTTTCTCTTGTCAGAACATTTGTCTATCATCGTACGTACCTCACCATTGTTACGAAACAGCACGATGCCCGAATTATTGATAGCAAGCACTACGCCCATAGCGCATTGAGATAAAAAAACGTTCCCTCTACCAAACACATAAAACGTTAGTACGATTCCTATCAGTGAATAGGCTAATATTGGCGAATTAGTAAAATAACGAACACATGGATAGATATCTATATACAGACTGTTAATACGGAAGCACATGAATTAAACAAATAGTGATTGTTCATGTTAAACTATTAATCACTTTTTACGGTTGTAAACTGTGACCATACGTCCCCACTCTATCATTCTGTGTCAGCCACCTTAACTGGGAAATGCTTCTTTATTTTGCCATTATTCACATGAACTCGTCTATGAACTTAATAGATTGGCATATTCCTCTCCCTCTTCTCATTTGATATCCGTCGTCAAGGTATAGAAGCCGCGAGACAACATAACGCAATGCTGATAATAAATCGATACTCAACAGAGCAGGTGATGGAGTTGTAAACCCAAATGGGTAGCACTGTAAATATCAAGCGCAGACGTTTAACGGAACTACGATAAAAACAGGATATATAGTTAATGTAAACATTTTTGGCAACATTCATTCAGTACTATGCGACGTATATGTTAGCTCTCAGCTGCTACTTTAATCTCGGATCAAGTGTGCAGGTATTATTGTGCTATGGGCTTGGGTAATGACATCAACATTAGATTTTGACATAATTATCCCTAGATATCCGTGGATGCAACGTAATTTTGCAATACCTTGCAGTTTCCACATGAAATTCGTATGTATAACATCCATTGTTATTGGTGCTTATTGTTGGTATACTAACTGTCACAAGCTTCGTCTTTCGGTCCCTTGAGAAGAATAAATTCTTGCGATGGCAATGCGTTGCACCTCCGTGCAACATTCTGGTTTCTGTGAATTACAGGGAGCTTCGCTATAAGAACTGTACACGCCGTTCTCATATAAGCGAGCATGGCTGCTTTCTAATAGTTTGATGATGCCAAGCAAAAAAGGGCACCTGCATAGGTGAATAACTAAATTACTGCATTTAGAACTTCATTTTTGTTGCTGTCATTAAGTTGGTCGTGATTTTAACCATAGTAAGACCAATCGATTGATTTATGAGGTAGATCTATCGATTGCTATCTTATACCTTGTCTTATTCTGTCTCCATCTAACTTGTTTTGCTTTGTGATCGATTCCATATACATTCTATGCCATTTTGAATGATCGGTTGCAGGGCACTGAGGCAATGAAGTCACTAATTTTTTTCAGGACAATGCGTTGTCTGGTATTATTACGCATGAAATCTTTGTCATCAATGTACTTTCTCTTGACAGTTTACATACAACGAATGGAGAACAAACCTCATATTAGGTATATTAAGCAAAAGCGTATCTATACTTGGTGTGCTACATACTAAGCAAACTATTTTCACCAACTAAGGTGTTAACTATGGCGCACCTTACGCATTTTACATCTCTGCGCCATACCGTGGAAAATCAACATCAAACTTTGTGTTATTACGGACATTTGCAGGGCGTGTGACATGTCTGTGTATGCTAAATAATGTGCCGATTTGCGCAATCTAGAAGCAAAGCGAAACTAGTAAAATATACCAACCGTAATAAAATCCCTTAGACCAACATTTGACTGCTCCCCGGTAGATACAACCCAAGAAACATGAAGCACATTAACATCACAAAAGTGAATGATGTATATGATGTACTGCTTGCATTCTTCTACCTACTTATTGTATGCAACTGAAAAACCTTAATTATATAGTAAACCTTATATGTTGAACTTGTCTATTCGTGAATGTAGCTCCGTTGCTTAATTCATTTGGCTGCGTTTAGACCCCCTCGTGTCTTCTCATCTAGTTGCCAAAGAGATAAAATGCATACAACTGTCACCTTCCACAGTAGCGTAATTTTGTAATTGGAAAACCACATGCTCGATGATGCTTACAGATCAAAACTAACATTTTTTGGCATATCCGATTTGTATGTTGCAAAATGTAGGAAAATATCTTTTAATCTGACCACGGTAGATAATTTTACATTCTCTCAAGTACTGTGGACATAAATCCGCTGAGAATGTGGTGCTCGGGTTTAATTCCGATTGAATTCCCAGAGTCCATTTTGCACCACTTAGTCGCTAGGAGGCAGGTCGCGTGACGTCACGTTTGCGGCTCGTCCCAAAACAAATTCGAAGGCGGTATTTCGGAAGCTGAGAAACATTATACGACCCGCGATTTTTTCCCTGCAACTTTTCTTTCTACTGATTGGTATCTATTAACATGTCGTCATCAGATGAAGATTATGAAGCCTCATTAGGTGAAATGAGGACTTATGATGTCCGTGGGTATTTATTTGAGCCCACGCAATTGCGAATAACAACCGAGTCAGATAATGATGTTGGGAGCTCAGAAACGGATTCCGATTCGGAAAATGAATTCAGCAAAGACGCTTTGACTTTCAGACCAGTGGAAGTGTGGTGGGTAGAAATGTTTCGTCTCTATTAGTCTAAATAGATTAGCACCGGTAGAAATAACATTTCCGTGTAATGGTGTCTATCTGGCCCACACACCCAAGTCAATAAATTCACCCAGCGCGTTCCCCGAGCGATAGTGACATGTATGATAATATACATAATTGACTTGGGTGCCTGTAAACTGGCCCCTTTCAGAATTTAGACGTCCTGTTAATATATCTCTCATCAGTGTATATTTAAAAGACTAAGTCTACTCTTTTGCTCACAAATAAAGTCAGAATGCTGAGAAGAACTTGTGAATCATGGACAAACATGGACTGCTGGGTCAGCTTTTGTTATGTGAATGATGTAACTTGGAGTTCAAAATGGCTAAAGCTTGAGTTGGGCAACCTTTCAGGTGTAGCTGTAACAACTGCGATCAGATGACCACATTGCGGGAATGTGTTTGTTGTCGAAATTACCCGAAGACTGGTAACAATAGAAGAGTGGCCATGTATGACCGAACATGGACATATAGGGGATGAAGTTAACACAAATGAGTTAGTTATGCCTTTATTGAAGCACTTATAAGACACACAGCCACTTCTGGACATGGGCAATGTGTATCCCAAGTGTCCATGTTGTGCAATACATTTGGTAATCACGTTCAGTGCTACATGACAACAAACAGCAAAACCAGCAATACATTTATACCTGGAGTACATAGTTGACAAAAAAAAAAGAGTTAAAAAAACACTACTTTCATATTTCCCTAAGAAATAATCAATTCTTTTTTGCTCTAGGTTATTCAGATATTTGGCCTATCGCCGTTTCATCTACTGGGTGTGGCACAGATTAGGTAGACATAACAGAAACGTATTGCCATCATGTGTCTTAAACAAAACAAGATCTACATTCCCAGACCCAGAGGGCCTTTACAGAGGATACCTAGAAAGTAGCTGAGAAGATTTTGTTTGCATGATTGAAGCGGCATCGGTGTGCTCCCACAAGGATGTCCTTTGCTGGCTTTTCAAATTGAGCAGCAATAGGGGGCAGAACACTCCTTTCCACAGAAAGAACTTTCGCCAGTCTGTAATTGGGATATTTCTCACGAAGCACAAACACTTCAGTAATGAGGTTGTCAACATAATCTGAAGCATAACCAGTTAATAAAAGATTAGTAATAAATTGTCGTTGAATCATTAAATGGAATGTTTGATCTTTTGTGCCAGTATAATTACCCTATGGGCGCTGCGGAGACTCACAATAAATTTATCTTAATAAATGCCAGCATTACATTATTGTTTAACTCATATTTACGTATATTGAACAACAAATCCTGTGATATATACCAACCAAAAGTGATGGGAACTTTGACAGGCTTCACCACTGGATCCCCCTCTCTGGACTTTGGAAAGGACACTCCCCATTGTGCCTGGCCTTGTTGAGTGACTGCCTGAGCTCTATTGGAGTTTTCATTGAAATGCACACACAGCTCTCTGTTATATGACGCATGATTGACGAGGGACAAATGGAATTCTTTATTGACCAGGATATAGTAAACCAACATGTTTGGCGATTGGGTTCCGTGTCAAATCATATTGATGGTGACAGGCAGGGAATCGGAATTGGTTCTAACAGACTGTCCCTGTCATGATGGCACCATTTAGGCCATCGTTAAAACTTGGTTATCGTCAGTTAGAACTGGAATTATACTGATTTTATAAGACGGAACTTCAATATGATGATGGCCTCCGATCCTACTGATGTCAAAACAGCCAATGCTTTTGTCTTATTACTTACGCTAGTAACATGGAAAATTAAACGGAGATTCCTTAAAGAATATCTCGGCGACGGTTTTCACTGTAATAGATCTAACGGGGAAAATGTGGCATAGATATATCATAGCATCTCGTATCTATATCAGGTTAATCACTATATTCAGCACGTAGACCCAGATGACAACTTATTTCATAAGGTAATCAAACTAATATGATTTCGACACGTTTTTCCTTTATGAAATATGAACACTCTTTAAGGTCCATGTTAAGCTGACAGTAATATATGTATCAGAGAGGCAAATTCAAGAGTCGGATGATGAGATGCACAAATACAACAGGGACTACATGAGCCTAAGCAGGAAGGCAATCATTGCTCAGTACTAATATGGCAAAGCGGACTTGGCCATCACAGACTTCCATTATGCGTGATTTCAATTAGTCATGTAGCCCTATCCTGTGTCACCTTAGCACTTCTTCCTGCATTATGACTAAGAATCATTTGCCAGTGACATGATTAAAAGGACATGATGCTATCAAGCGCCATATTGTGGTCTCAGTCGCCCTAATTTAGAACGTTAAAGTGTACAGAGCGCTTAAGTCACACGCCTGCTTTCTTAAGCGTAAATATACAATACATGTACAATATAGCTTTCAGAGAGGTATAGTGATTTTGCATATCGTAATTCATTTGAAGTCGGTATGTATGTATGTATGTATGTATGTATGTATGTATGTATGTATGTATGTATGTATGTATGTATGTATGTATGTATGTATGTATGTATGTATGTATGTATGTATGTATGTATGTATGTATGTATGTATGTATGTATGTATGTATGTATGTATGTATGTGTATGTATGTATGTATGTCTGTATGTATGTATGTATGTATGTATGTCTGTGTATGTATGTATGTATGTATGTATGTATGTCTGTATGTATGTATGTATGTATGTATCTGTATGTATGTATGTATGTATGTATGTATGTATGTATGTATGTATGTGTCTGTATGTATGTATGTATGTATGTATGTATGTCTGTGTATGTATGTCTGTATGTCTGTCTGTCTGTCTGTATGTCTGTATGTCTGTATGTCTGTATGTGTCTGTCTGTATGTATGTATGTATGTATGTATGTATGTATGTATGTATGTATGTCTGTATGTGTATGTCTGTATGTCTGTATGTATGTATGTATGTATGTATGTCTGTATGTATGTATGTATGTATGTATGTATGTCTGTATGTATGTCTGTATGTATGTCTGTCTGTCTGTATGTCTGTCTGTATGTATGTATGTCTGTCTGTATGTCTGTATGTATGTATGTCTGTCTGTCTGTCTGTCTGTCTGTATGTATGTATGTATGTATATATGTATGTATGTATGTTTGTATGTTTGTATGTATGTACGTATGTATGTGTATGTAAGGTTTCAGCTGCAGTTTAAGTATTCAGCAAAACCATAAGTAGGTTATGGGTTTTTTAGTGAGCTGCATTAAACATTTAGTGAGAGTCGAAACCATATGCTGTATAATAGTGGTATCCTTTTCAACACTACACTCGGGTCATTATCACACGGAGAGCTCTACCATTAGAAGGCCAACTAATAAATTCCCCATCGTTGTTGTGTTACCAAGAGACGGTCCTGCACGTAACACGCGGTCAATAATTGCTTGTGCGGAGGTAACCACTTCGCACTATTCTGTTGTCGTTAATCGGGACAGAAAAAGGGAACATATGGTTAGGAATAAGCCCATATGTCTATAGTATGCAAAATAGTGTTCACGTCTTGGGTGCATATTACGCGTCTATACAAAAATATACATACGGCACACACCTTCTAGATCTGTAATGTACTCAATGAAACAGACGGTACGATTAATGATTGTGTTATTAATTCAGAAATCTGATGAAATATTTTGCTGCGTGATATCAGAATATCAGAATCACAATAGATCACCGTCGCCCCACAGAAGCATCACTGAGTACCTCTTCATGCAAATATTCTGGTTTACAAATTCTATCACCTCTCTCTTGTAATCGTGTATCCGCGTGTTAATGGGATGTATGCGTTGATTGGCGCTACAATGACATGTGCCGCGGCGTCAATGCGGCTGTCATCTTCTGATATCCGGTGCACCCAGACTAAACAGAAAAAAAGCGGCCACGAAGGCGAGTGGATGTCCCATTGACAAGCTTATTAGAATAGCACCTCGCATGATCAAACGAACACTAAAGGATAGTCGACAATTCTTGTTGAAGGAAAGCATGTGAGCTTCTATCTTGACGAGAATATATGGCAACCATAGTATCACTTTGACAATCGACTTGCTGTGAATTTGCTACTCATCTGAAAACAATTTTCCGCGTGAAGAACAGTGGCGCTGTAGGATATTTGGTTATATTGATTAAAAAAAAACAACTGCCAGCTAAAAAAACATACTTGGTTTGCCTTAATTGCGTTATCAACTGTAATCCAAAGTTTTAAGCATATTTTTTACTAACAGCTGTGGTTGATGTGAAACGCTTTATGAACAAATAAGCTATCGGTGCAGCAAGAACATCCTCAAAGTCTTGCGTCGCCTGCATATTGCACTATTTTTAGTACCATAGCTGGACAGAATTCATATACTTTAAATGACATTTGTATGCATCCTGTGCAATAAATATACGTAACTGAAACTTATACCATTTATATAAGAGATACATTGATATCTGAAGCTACATTATTGTTCTAGATGTCTAACCACTACGTTACTCAAAGTTAACCAAAAAGCTATTTGTTCGTAAATATGAACGTGCATGAATTCCAAATAAAATGCTGAGGATGGATCACATATATTTTGATTTATTTTATTTCACTGTCATTGCTACCACACTACGTGAAGACGACATTTGTAAGCAGAAAGGATGTTGCCTGAGGAGGTAAGTTCATGGATATTATAGCATCAATCCTAGATTTATCCTGACGACTCTCTTGCTGTTGTCACCTAACTGACTAGCGAAATATTGTACATTTTATTCAGCAAGTCGAACGGACTGTGTGTGTGTATTAGGTGAGGGGGTAGTTTACCGTTATAACACAATACTCGTCCTGGTTCGATTGAAAGGAAGTTACTTTTACGTCATATTGCGGTAACAGAGACGAATGTTAAGGTCACATATAATTCGATAAACATCTTCGCGCTTACATGAATGTTAATAACCCAATTATTTAGCCATTAAACTCCCGTTTTTTCACTGACAGCTTTGATGCTTCTATTGTTGGGCTACCAATAATTTGTCTTCCGTAAATATATTGCTATGATTATGCATCATGAGTCGCCAGGAGGGCTGGAGAATTTAACCGTAAAATATTTTGCGCTTAAAGCCGAAAGTTGAGGTTTACTTCACCTTCCCTCCATGATTTGGATAACCAAATATATGTTGCGCAATTGCATGCATAACAGTCGACAAAATGACTCTACTACAAGAAGCTTAGGTCATCTGCATTCAAGGTAACGGAGAAGAGTATAATAGTGGAGTCATGAATGTAAAAACAATATCCCGTTAGCGTTCTAGCATCAAAGCTCTATTCATGTAAATACGGATCTAAAGCAGAATTTTCCCATCACATTAACTGGCGAGGCATCATATTACAGAGGAAGTAGGACAGCACGTTCAACAGTTTCCATAGTTAACATTTCTGAGTTGGCACTTTATCAAATATTCTAAGGAATATTCTTTATCAAAAGATTTATTGACGACATTAAACCTCGCCGGTTAAATAATCGTGAAAGTCATTTTGAAGCTTTGTATGCTCATTTTTAATAGCTGAATCCACTTAACGTGATAGTCGTGGTATCAAAATGTTTTATATCTATACTATATAAATGTCATTTATGCTGTGGTCTATGTAGTCATGCTTGTATATTTATTTTTGTGCTACCAGTGTACATTATCGACATCTGGTTATGAATAATATGCCACTATGCGTGTAATGACCAGGACAATGTATCCAAAGGAAAGAAAATAGCTATGCATTACAAAACCCGGGATCCGGAGATAATGTCACATAAGTGTTTCTAGCAGTTGAATTATGCTGTGTTGTTGTGTATCAAAAGGAATGACTGATGAATATTATCACATGAGAGACAAGTGTTATTCCACTGTCGTAGTCTTTTATGCATATACTCATTTACCATTGTCACATTGAGGACAGAAAACAAAACAGTACAGCCGTTTCCACATCAACAATACACAGTCTGTAATCTCAGATTTGTTATCCATGCACCAGTAGCATCAATCTCTTGGGATGTTTGCGTGTCGCACATTTGTCGTATAATAATTCTGACTCAACTTAATATATTGTGGTACGGGGAGGTCTTACGTTCTTGCGCAAGTAAAATTGTTCAATCATGTTGCTTAGTCATCACGTCGTAATGGACGCCGACGGTTGACAAAGAGCATTGTAATAATTAGATATTGTGAGACTTAAATCGATCAATCGGAACATAATACATATTGTTGCAGGATGAGTTCCATGGACATAACTTATCAAGCTTAGCGAATTACTTCAATATCATGTTATGCCCACAGACTCCACGGTACCATTGAGCACAAATGAGAGACCACATTTTCAGTACACCAGCCATTTCTTGGCTGATGTTCATTATACTACCAGCCATCTCATCATCACATGAAACGCACAGAACACATATATTGTTATAAAGACAAAAAACTATTCAATTATCAATAGGGCCGTAGATGTCAGGAAGGCGTAGAGTATATTTGGCTGCCACCAAGTGTAAGACGTTATCCTATTAAAGGATAAATTATTTGCTACATAGCGCTTATAAGAGAATGCCTCAAATGGTTGGATGTATAGATAATGCATTTTGAAACGACTTCGATAATCAATAATTACTGAATATTGGGTCAAGAGAAATGGTTGCGCACCATGAATGAGCGCTTGTTTATTCATCACTTAAAGTTATCATTTTATGCGCTTACATGAGTGAGCATGGCTTAACTAGGTGGCCATGCAGCTGTTTTGTCTGCATGAATAAGACCAAATCATATAAAGTTGCTGGCAGGTATAACTCATAAGCCGCCTTTGCAATGGTTACTGCCGGCAGATTGCGCAAAGCCCTTTCCTTGTACGTCAGCAGGTACAGTCAATTCTATTATCTATCAATCTAACAATCAGGAATACCTAAACGAGATCTACGAAATATATGATCTTATGAACTGTTGCATCAACTCAGGGCGAATTGTTTGGGGAGGGTAGAGGAAGCATGCGTCGCTTACCGTGAGGAGTAGCCCATATAAGAGCGAGTTAATGGGTATGATTGGGTAAAGAGCGGTTAAGTCAGTCAACTCAACGAGTACAATATACATTTCACAACGGGTTATGGGAAAGCTTAGATGAAATCACGACACGGTTGTCTCTCGGTATAAAGAAGCGGTTTCTCTTCTTGGAATCAAGCCAAAGTATTGAAGAATGCCGATGCTATTCTATAACGACAACTCAACATTAGGGCTTAAGCATAAAGCATGAGGTATGTACCCCGAGGGAAAGCATGAATGAACGTCGCTTCTAATATCAAACCTTATACATATAGAGAATATTCACGCTGCTGTGTTATATCAGTTCATATCAACAATAATAGTTTATGTACATGCTGTAAAGTACAAAATTACGAGGTTGAATAATTGCTATAGAAGAGATTGCTCAACTCATCATAGCGCTGGAATAGATCGTGGAAAGCCGATCATTAATGAGTAGATTCACGTCAGCAGGTTGGAAATTGAGAAGTTCTTTGCATTCAGTTTATATTAATTAATAGCAGTATTGAAGTTTAATATTATTTCTCATGATCCACTTCACACTGCTGGCTGGCTATTATCAATAGAGGATGCAGCAAGAAAAATACTCAGTAAGACAGAATTGTATATGCGCTCTATAGGTGGATAATTAGATTTAGCTTTAGGTTGTTCACAATAAGCATCGATGTTACCCCGAGGAATTAACAAACCCCAACACCAGGGACTAATGTACATGTGCAAGTGGGCAACTAACAATAAATATCATGCAGATTTAGATCTGCCTATCAGTATTATCTATCAACAGAAGACTTGCGGCCAATGTAGCAAAAACTTATATCACCAGCAGTCATGTGGGCGCCTGCAGGGTAGAATAACCTATATTAATCAGACACGACAGAGTCTGCACGTAGCCATTATATATAATCATATATCATTATAACGAGTTCCTAGGTGAGTGACACTCAATCAATCGACAACATACAACATACAAGTACATATACACATATAGGTAAATAGATGCATGCTTTCATATCTTAATTTATATTTATATAAATAAATATATGAAAATGTATGTAAATATGTTATATGCATATATTCATTCACTATATATTTATTAATATGCATGTATATATGTATATGCATGTATATATTTATGTATATTCATGTATATATACATATGTATTTATTTATATATTATATATATATATATATATATATATATATATATATATATATATATTACAATATATTCATATAAATATGAATTAATTTTTATATTTACATAGATATATATATATACGTATATATCAATTTATATATGAATAAATGTTTATAACTATATAAATGTATGTATTATATACATATATAGGCATATTACAACGCATTTATATCAATGTACATGTAACTGAATATATATATATATATATATATATATATATATATATATATATATATATATATATATATATATATATATGTGTAATTACAAAATTCTAATATTCATCTATAATTTCTGTATTATTTGAAATCAAATAATATAACAATGGAACACAACGTATGTTGTGTCATTACATAGAGGTAATTCGGTCTTATCAAATGTTTGTAAAATAAAGTGCTAGATTCAGATGGACATCCTACAAAGTACAAATTATCATTTAAGGCTGCTCGTACGTTAAATGCTCAAAAAGTAACAACCATAAAACTAAAAATCAACAATCGCCTTATAATGAGCTATGGACAGAAATGGTTTCATCCTTTAAGAGAGGCATTTCGAGTAGCCGAGTTAAAAAGGAAGCAAATGTAATGATTCAATACGAGCCCAGCTGTTCACACTCTGTACCTGGCAATATGTATGCTGCATAAGTACAAAAAACAATTACAAAAGGCACAATATGCTCGGCTCTGATATCTGAGTAAAACGTTACCTACCGTAACCGAACATAAGTAGTATACAATCGAACGAAGGTCTAAGGATGAGAGGTAGTATACATCTATGTTATGCACTGCGAGGCATGGCAGTTTGAATAGGCTGTTGCTGAGTTACCGTGATTGGTTTATGTACATTCATGCAACGATGTAAATACAGCATAAACAGGTCCCAGCGCGTAACATAAGTTAACACATTATGCTTCTTCTCTTGATTTGCCTTTGTTGTAAAGTGCTGAAGCCAACTTCTGCCTTTCCGTCACCACACTATAGACCACATACGGACAGTGCATTTCCAGCAGTACAAAGTCTTTTTCGGTCATGTTTCGACGAGAATGTCTTTTTCTCTCAATTATAAGGTGTTAAGAATCAATCCTACCTTACCTTCTGATATCACTGCTTATCAGTGTGAGTAAATAAGCACCTAACTCTTACAGCAGCTTGGTTAACAGGGAGCCTCTAACGTGTGACAAGATATCCTTGTTCATTGATTTTACTTTTACTTTAGCGAAAGACTAAAATCACCGAATCTATTTATATTAGTGATTCAATAATTGATATGGCACGTCATTGCTCTTGCTACATACCACATGGTATATAGCAGATAGCGACTGCATTAATTATGTCATGCGGCCGATTTCTGTTAATGGTTAATGTTCCTTTTGAGATCAAAGGCCTTGTAGGACGAAAACTCCGCTAGAACACCCAATTCAACTTTCTGATACAGTAGTAACAAGACAGCATATTCTGAAGTTACCATGCTTCACATTGCTGAGCATGCATATTATAGGTCATTTCATGGGCTGCACTAGTAAAATGAAGTTTAATAAAGACAGCTATAATGGCTGTTGTATAGATGTATCACCAATTGTTCAACAACTTTCGACCATGCAATCCACTTCAAGCTATTCTATGACCGCGGTATCACAATGGTATATGTTCATGTTGATGTTAACCTCGCCGTTTGGTCCACATGAACGATGAAAATTTTTTCGTGCCGATGAAACTGTTACCATGACCAAATTGCGGCCATGGTCAAATATCTATGATGTCATCAGGCCACAATGATTCGTCCTAGCAAGATAATAGTGAATCACTGTACAACATCCGATGTGAGGATATTGCAGATGCAATATATAACAGAGACTGCTTAATGTTCTCGCTAGTATGTGTTTTATCACCATTTGGAATGAATACGTCGGTGCACCTTTCACTGGATTGCACATGTTTATTTGCATTTTTTTCTCTCTCAATGCATTTTTTTGCACTGTGCCATTTTAATCAAGTGGATAATCGGGTGTGAACAGTCATATCAAACCGGGCAGTTTTTACGAGGCAGAATCTTGAAGAAATCAAAGGTGGTGCCAATTTTTGTCAAATATATAAAGAGGCTGCTTCACTTCCTTCAAACCCCTGTGCGGCAAGTGCTAAGCCGGTGATTTGGAGCACTACCATTTAAGGACAACTATTCCAACACCCGAGTTAATATTACATTAGGGTTAACTATATGCAGAAATGCTTAAGGGTGTGTCATGGTGATTGAAGCCCACTAAGATAACTGATATTGTTTAGTATTTTGACCCATGTTTGTAGGATCAATCATTTCAGTACACACAACTTGCACCTTGCTCGCAATATGGTGCGAGAGCCATTACTTATCTTTACTGCGTCATTGCAGAACTCATTACTTGTAATTATAGTGGCCTTGAGCGTGTGTATAAATGCGTGAGTATATGTGGCTTCAAACGCCTTCATGTTGCGCATATGTGGTGGATTAATTACACATGGCTCCACCAGAAGGCGTTTGAGGCGTACATACAACCCTTCTTTACGGGGTAGGTCAGATTACAATAACGTCTGCAGTGTCGATTGTTAGAACCTTGCATGGTAATATCACTCATCTTTATTTAGAGCTATTCCGAAAATTTGGTTGTTCATGCGATAGGAAATGCAGGTTTCCGAGGAATATAGTAAAAGGAGACAAGGTGAATACGTTCTACCGTGATTCTATATTTATACCTAACTGTAAATTACATTTAAAACGCGCATTTAAAACGCGCATATTCCACTTGTAAAAACCATAATATAAAAGAGTAAGACGCATAAGTGATGTTTGAAGATCGTTAAATGATTCACAGCATGCAGCTAAAACGACTGACCGGAGGCAACATGCAATTCTTTGGCACTGCCATCGACCAAATTACAATCAACAATGTTTCTGTATTTAGTCATGGTTGTAAATCACACGCAGCTACATTACCCAACTCTCACATGGGCATGCAATACCGGTCGTACGACTATAAGACTAAGGATCAGAAGCCCAAATAATATATCAAAATCGCAACAAGACGCTCAGGATGCAGCAGATAGTATGGTGCATATCCAACCGCGTGAACCATCCGCAGTTGCGATCATTGCCTGTATCTCTCATGCATCACACGCAGGCGATTAATACCTGAGATTTACGTCGCCCACTACACAGACAGGTGGTAATGAATCATTGTACCTACGACTTTGAAGGTAACTCGTATGTGTTATAATTATCATCGGCAGACCGACAGGTAGCTGCAATATAGCAGCACCTATCTTAACCAGACAAATCGGCATTTGCAAGTCTGTACTATTGAAATCAGTAAACTCGTGCCCGTCTTCAAGGTAGCATAGCATTTATTGGTCAGACCTGCAAGTCGCCTTTATTCATAATCATCAACTAAATAGGTATAAGTTATTACGAACTATGAACTGGATTCAACACGTTGGTAGAATAGCGACAGACGCGCGTCTCTCCTTGTGGCTAGCACCGTCGGTACTTGCTAACATGCAACGAACCGTATGAGATATGTTAAGGCCAGGCTAAGTAACTTAACGCCCACAGACATGCAAATGTTGTCTCAAATTACGAAACGTCATTGATGATTCCACAGCTAGGTATATTGATAAGTAAAGGGCGGCTAAAAGGTCATTTTAAATATGTATTATTATAACGCTCATACGTGGCATTGTTAATGAGAAACGCTAGTGCATTGAGGGGGTTAGTCGACAATCCTGCTTGTTTTTCCTTCTGAAGCAGACACACGGGTAAATAAATTTTTTTCTCTTGATGCCATTGTAGAATGAATATATGTCTCAGACTACGCTTTGCTGAAAACCACTCAATAGAGAGGTCATAGCCCATCACCGAATAACACATTATGTTTGTTGTGCTTATAATATTGCCTCTGTTGTTTGGTACTGTAGATCATGTGCCATGGTATTTATGGTGTCATCACTCAATAGCCAATGCATATAGCTTCCAATAACATATTCAAACAGCGGCTTGTAACATTAAACGATCACAATCGGATCCAAGCTACGAACACAGCCACGTGACACGTTGCAGCTTGTTGTATGATATTGAAAAATAGCACGCGAACTGCCATCATCCCAATAAGCACGGACAATACATGCTCGTTACCGCTTCACCTGTCACATGTTGTGAACTTAGCACCCACCTGCCGATATGCGTATTTTAATCTGACATTAACGTTTAGTGTCGCTATTGTCCGGCCGTTAACCCTCTCCATTTATCATTTTACAGAATCAGCCATAGACCACAGATGGACAATGCTTGCCTAACAAAATGGACCATTTGAGGATATGATTTGACTTGATTGTCTCTCTCTGTGTCTAAGCCACGTCGAAGTCTATTGAAAGTGTCAGAATCACTGCTATTTTACATTCCGATGTTACCGTACATTCGTGTGAGTGCACATTCAGTTAGGTCTTCGCTCCGTGTTAAACCCTGTGAATGACTATCAGGGTTTTTGAATGCTGCTCAAGTGCAATGCCAGCCTATAATGGTATGTCGGCTTTCTTATCACCTGCTGATAAGTGATATTACACAGTACTTTTTACCGAGTATGCTGATTATAAAATTGGAATTATTTATAAGTGATGTATGTCAGAGTTCGTGAATCAATCACAATATATCTTACCTTGAACGTGATTGGATTAAGGTATTAGAAAAATTGTGTTTCCTACTCCGTCATTGTAAATACATAACTAATAATGACAATTGCCCTGAGGGTTTTATATAAATGAGTGGGTGTATGTGGCCTCGACTGACGTCGCGCTGAGCATATGTAGTGTATTAATTATACCAAGGTTTCTCCAGAGGGCGTTGGATGTGTACGAACATTACCTCTTTCTGGAGGCAGTTAACAAAACGATACGATATAGGTGAATCCTTACAAACCACTATAGTAACCAAACCCGTACTTCTTACCCTCACCCCTTATTATCTAACTGGTGTTGTCCATGCTCATAAAGGTCCTCTTCGCTATTGGTAAATACAGGTACGGGGTTCATAAACAGAAAAGCATTCGGACGGGATGGAATACACTGACAGGGTGAATTATTATGATTTGGTTATAATGATTCCCTTGTAAGAGAAAGGCAACAATACAATTTATCTGTTTCCAAAACACACAATCTGTATTACCCGCGAAAAAATGCAGAGCTAGCGTGTTTATTTCGCGATCTTCTCCCTGACCATTCTGCTTACCAAGGCAAGATGATCGTTAACCAGTGATTACACAACTTTCTTTATCGTCCTTCATCAAAATCCTGTTACCGTACATCTAACATTGCCAATCGTATTCTCCCAAACCTTTAACAATGACAATTATCCATGACTGTAGGATGACACTTGCCGCATCTCCCCCCGTAATCGTCTTTTCAAGTTGACTTATTCGGTTTTCGATCTAAGCGATTCCGTATAAGCCAATCTTTTTAGACCAACCCAGCTTACTGATGAGTGTGTGAATGTCTCCATGCATTTTATCGTACTGTAAATATTGTTCGGGACCCGTCTTGGTTCTAGCGTTTATCAGCGTACATAACTATTCAAGACGGAACATTAAGCGTCAGATATATTCCAAAGACGCACGGAATTCGTAACACGATCTATGGCAAAGTTCCGGACCAGCAGCTGCAGGTTAATTACATTTTGTTTATTTAATAGAAAACGTTAAGCACTGTTATATAAGTGAAGGTAACTCTTATTTGCATGCAATGTGACGCATTCTGTCCATATGTAAGGTTTAGTCCGATGTTCGACACAAATAAGGCATCTTGTAGCTGGTATGTAGGGCAGGCCCATATGTAATAATTGCCTGGATAATGTAACTTTAGACAAGCATGACAGGCTTCAATATCTGTTACACATGTGGTAAATGGCCTACCGTGACTCAATTGGCGGTGAATTTAACAGTGCAAATATAATTGAAAACAGAGCTCAAACACAACATGTGATTGCGGTGTGCGACAAGGTATTGCATTTTCAGTTTCAAACTCCACCACGGTCAATCCATCGCAAGTGGCATTAAACACCCAACTAGTCAGGGTAATTGGAGACGTATTACGGTGTGATAACATTAGTTTTCCTTTGATAGTTTCAAGGTCAATGTAGTAATCTCACTCACTGTTGTATGATATGTTATCCTAATAACGATGATCAAAACGCGGATTCGAGGGCCGAAAGATATAGAGTTATTTGTCTGTAAATTGTGTCACCTATGATTCTACGAATCACGCGAGCTGTGGAACGCTTTTTGACCAAGCGAGACCGAATTCTTTCCGCCGAACTATGCCCTGGTTTATGGCCCAGCTTGTTTCCGATGCGAATTGTTCAGTAACAGGTCATGAATAAAGTGCCAGTGTGCATATTCTAACTAAGACACTGATTCTCAAGAGAGGCAAATCGACAATTCATCCTCAAAACCTGTGATATTGCTTAATTACTGCTGTCTGGCAGTTGTGTATCAAAACAAATAACTGATGAATAATATAATGTATGAGATCAGTGTTACGCATCTGCCATGGCCTCCCTGTATTTAATCTGTTGACCATTTTTATAAAGAGAACAGAACACTAGACCGTTTTACAACACTGTTATTGGAAAGTACAGTTTCATTTGGCACATCCGTACATCGCAATCGGGAGTAAAAGTCTCGTGGCATTCAAACATGTAATAACATCGGATGTGTAAAATGCTGGACGCCGGGTAACTTTATCTTAACAGGATGAGAAGTGATTGTCTTTTTTCGGTAGCAACCTTGAGTTGTCCAACAAGTATTTCAATATGAAACCTGAACCCTATATATAAACATTTAACGCAGATTTCAAATTGAATATATTGCGACTTAACCGATTTCACGTCGTAACGCTAAGACCGAATATCGCTAAGAGTCTCTTTTCATTTGGCTGATGTGAAATACAAGCTGGTTGTGGCTGATCTAATAACTATTCAAGGCTAACAAGCGGTAGGGCTAACACTGTAATGGTGCCGACGATAATCCCGCCACTCTGAAACAGGGTACGAGAGCAAAGGGAGCACGGATGTAATATGAACAGTTATTCCAGATAACAATGGGTACACAAACTGCAAACATTGAACAAACTTTATACGTGACTGGTATGTGATAAGTGCATAAACAAGCTAAATAGAACAAGGGAAAAACACTTTCCCATCATCGAACTGACAAGGGCGAAAAGTTTTCCCTATACGGATCCGAAAAAAAAAGATATCAAGATTCCCAACAAGATCCAAAGAGGGTGAAACACATTACAAGGAGCTGCAAAAGGGGGACCAAAAGGACACGCATAGCGTGCCACGCGGAACACAATAATTATGTTTACGGAACTCGAAATTATCTTAACAAGTCAGAACAACATACCGCATTAACGATGAAGAGAGTTGATAGCCTCAATTGTGTTAATAACTTGTCGTCACAATACATGAGCTTTGTGCCATCATCACTGATGAGTATAAATTAAAGCAAAATCGCCAGGAGAAAAACAAAGATGGTATTCGACGGAAACGCCGACTGGCGGAAGTCCAGTGAGGACGAACAATATACGCCTATGTCTATATAGACTGGCCCAGAAAACGACAAACGAGATGAGTACTAAGCAAGGCGTACAGATTCAACAAAGTACGAACAACTAAGAAATATTGCATGAAACCATGTTGTAATATTCATGTGGTGCTTATCCGTTTGTGGTTGCTGTGTAAGTCAAGAGTGCACAATATGGAAATGGACGATTATTCTGAATGCTCTGTACAACGTATGTGTGTAGAAAGAAACATAACTTGGGTAAGTCCTCTTGTGAAAGAATACCCCAAAATTGCTGTCTTTTATTGCGAATTCCGTTTTTTATTTTGGATTGAGCATCTGTGGGTAGATTTTCAACGGCCACTAACTAGATTTCAACGCGAAACAGCCATTGTGACGTTGTAGTGGTCGCAAAATTCAAATAGTGAATTCTGACAAATGCAGCGGTTTTCGGAGTTCAATAGGTCGAAATCACTGTAGTCTTACCAGGTACACAGTGATATGTCTTTATTCTAAACATTGCTGTGATGCTGTATTTTGTCTATGCCATTGTAACAAATGAATGGCGCCATGGCAGGATTTACCTTGCTTGTGATTTATGTACATTGTAACGGTGTGAGTATTGCTTCATTGTGTAGAAGAGGAGCGGCAACTGGCCTTGGATGTACATCTGCGTGCTAAAATTGGGCTCTTCAGATTAAAGAAGAAATATCATTACCAGCGGAGTGGATGCCATTAATGAGGGCACAAACAATTATGGGTTAAGTTACTTATATGTATGCAACTTTTGCTGATGTCCTTGTCATTATGATATTAACGACGCTTTCAAGATTGTCGTCTCTCGACTTCCTCCTCTGCTGTTGACACACAAGTGTAAAGGTCAAGGTGATCGCGAATGAGTTTGTGTGCTAGCTAGGTGTCTGTATGTGGCACATGGAAGCTTAAATTGAAGTGGCTCCCCAGCCGACATACGGGTATCATACGCTCAATTGGACAGCCGGATGCTGAAAGTGCAAGATGTAGATGTAATACTTCCTGATAGAAATGTAGGATATGAGTCGATACTCTCCATAGTATGAATATATTATGTTAGTACATTCCGTATGTGGATTTTTATATGTAGCGACATTCAACAGAATGCTGAAAATTAATATCTAAAGACGTGAGATCATGGATCGCGTTGTGTTGATCATACATGTCACTATTTGTTCCGTTCAGTGCTTTTCCTATTTTTGATTTCTTCATTGTCAATTAAATGCGGACCACGGCTCTATGACAATATTCAACATGCATAGCACAGCGGTGATAAATATGATCTAACAATCAAGGTCCTGCATTTGAAATTCTAATTATGTCGACAAAACCAACAGTACTGAGATATATGCAGATTGCACACCGTGACTTAGCCTGAAGATAACACGTTTAGATATACGTAACTTTGACTTTGAGCTACAGTTGTATTTAGTATCTCTCTTGGTGATGCTGTTCAGCGTTCCCTTGAAGCATTGCGCAATAATGAGCTAATTGCCAATTCGCCTGACAATTGTGGTCGACGAAGAGCGTCCTGCTAAATCTCATTGAAATCAGGGTCAGCTGTGGCCATTTGGATTAATGCTAGAATCAGAAATGTTAATAAGGATAACAGAAACCGCAGTTCTTCCGTCCTTGTTTATTGTGCTGCCAGATGAGTTGGGACAAGCGTGATGTAACGTTAAAAGAACAGACTTTGTGCCCTCATGGATGGCACGATACCGAAAGTACAAGAGTAAATTTTCGCATGTTATTGATTTCAATCACGTCTTATGACCGTCCTTGCTGTGCTGTCACTTCTAAGACCGTTCATGATGTTCGTTTACAGAAGTCTGCTTGCTGTTTTCTTAATGCTAATTATCCACCACACAACACAAAATGATTGGTCATGCTCTTGTCACTATCAAAACAACGCATAGCAGCTACATTGAGTTTGACATGATGTTGCATTGTTTCGCTCTGTATAAATCAGCGATACAGTATTTAACTACTGCTCTATTTGTCACACCATCGATAAAAGCTGTGCCTTTCGGTCCACAAAGACAGGTATTGGATAGTCGATACATTGCCATTGCTATTAAATTCCCCTCTTTGCCAATGTATTGGGTATGCTGTTATAATAGTGACGACAAGTAACTCCGTAAGTTCAAGCGTCTAATTAATGTTACTCCGTTTTACCCAAATGAAAAAAACTGAAGCAAGAAGGCGAGCAATTATGCTACGTTCAGGAACTGACGCTTTCATAGCCTGTATTGTATTGTAAACGAGTTACCTACATCCTAGCGTAGCGTTATATATTAGTCAACTTATCCATTTGCAGTTTGCGTAGTCTGCTCTTTCAAGCACATTATACTCGCCTATTTGCGCCCACAATCTTGTATTTCATTTATCGAGCTAACGTTGGGTCATCTAGTTATCATATCTTATTCAGTGTGTAGTTTGTACACTCGTTCAATTAACGCACTACAGGTTGACGGCAACATAGTCTGAACACTTAGAAATGGTATGCAATTGAACACCATGTCTTTTCATGGAAATTGAAAAGCTAGTTGCGCAAATCCTTAATAACAAATCAGTCTTAATCGATAAATTAGCATTTTCACCTGAACGCAATGAATACTTAACAACTTTTTTTTATCTTTGCTATAAATCATTGTACACCTGCTCTTATCTATAATTGCCATGCTTACTAATTGGCACTACAGCGGCGCCACCAGAGCCCCCACTCATACGGTATACGATAGACTTCATTCTACTCGTCTAATAAGAGCTTCACTAATCATGTTGATGTATTATTTCCACTAAACATCACAAATCAGTTCTAAATAAAATCTTTACGTGTCTGTGTTCCTCAAATGTTATTTGTTTTATATGCAGGATTCGCTAATAAGAGTACGACGTGACGATTATCTGTTTGTTTGTTGGAATTATAGTCGTTTTTAGCAACGTAGGCTATATACGACTAACATCGAGTGTATCTCTGAGAGTGATTACTGACAGGGAGCACGTCGTCCTCAGAGGATCTCCGAGTCACGAGTAACCAGTGAGGTTGGTACACCTTGGAGTCAAACACACAGCCTGTCGGTCGAAAGGCGAGGCAGTCACCACGCCACTGGGACCGGCTACCACTTGTTGCATAAATCATGTAGTTATTCTAATACTCGAGCTGATAGGACCACTACTAATGGATGAACAATACCGTTACGTGCGTCCACAAGCTGATATTTTATGTAACAATGTCAAAAAGTCTGCTGTATGTATTATGTATATTATGTCCCAAAATGCTGATGTAAAATTTTCGTTTATTTAGTTATCACTATTTCTGAACGATCCTTTTGTTATCAATAAACTATCTTTAGTTTCACTGGTAGAAAGACAAATCTCAAAGCAATCTAATGAAGCTTCAAACTGATGTGCAACAAGGTGCATTATATGGCATTGCTGCTTTGAACAGAATGAGCAAGAAAAACTTCAAAGAGTGTCAAAGGGCAAGGGAAATTCCGAGACGTGGAATCAAAGGAGTTATATATGCAGCTTGTGTTTCCTGCTTGTGACATATTGCGTTGGTCACTGATTCAGTTATATCTTCCATAAATGCATTGACTGTTATATTTGTAAGCTTCAATTCCAATTCTATTCCCCTCTCTTTGTTTAGAATTATCAACGTCATTCATAATGTCTCATTAGAGGATTCTAGTTATGGCAGTGTTGCCTTTCTCCCAAATGAACCTTAGCGGCGTGGCAGGTGTGCTCATCATGCAATAACATAAATCAGATGTGCACAGCTGAGCTCATTGATTCACTACAGACATTCTGTATCTCGATGACGAAGAAACAAGGCGTGTATCATCAAGTTGTTTTGCCGTGAGTTGATTAATTGAACTTCATTCGGGGTACACTAAACGCACAGGCAATCGTTAGTGTGCATCAATTTAACAAAACCTGGCATCAGGCTTAAATCAATATGCTAGAAGATTTTGATCATATATTTTCTGATTCAGTACCACTTGTCATACTGCATACTTTACAGCCTCTGTCTGACATTTGCGCCTTATTTCATACCAAGGTCATATTCTATGCATGCTGGTCATATATTCCGAACACAATCCAATGGTTAAAACCCATTAAATTCTTATCATGATGAAGATACGGACAGAGCCTCCCTACCCATTTAGGCATTGGTCGTGTTTCAACCGTACATCTAATGAATGCATGCCACAAGCTAAATGATTTAAGCATTACCACCAGCAACAAGATTCTAATGCATTTCTCGTTTATGTTCTGGGTGAAGCATCGCAAGAATGTATTGGTCAAAAGTTGCTAAAAAATAGGTTACTTCGGAACAAATTCCAATAACAACAAATCTTTTCACTGCGACTTTTTCTATTTGCAAACCCTAACAACAAGTTAACTATCATAATTTCGCTTTTTCGCGGTTCTTACACAAGAATTTGCATTGCTTTGAGTATATATGGTTTCTAGCTGGACTTTGCCCTTTATAACTAACAAGGTTATTTTACGTCGGGCGTCAGGGATGTTCGACTCCATGGTGTATGTAAAGCATCAACAGGATTATCTTACCTTCTGGACATTTTTAGGGAATAAAACAGAAATCATGGTGTTAAACTAATTGTTATAGCTGCCAACATCACAACTCGTGTCATTGAATTACTGTTTGGCACACGCAACTATTCCAGATTATTCCTAACTCCCAATACAATGAATTATTTACTCGGCAGTCGGCGGATAAGGTATTATATAAGCAATATGAAGAAATAGGTGACATATGTGTCTCTTCTCACCAGGCAGAAGTGGCGATAGATATGTGTTGTTCGTACCAAAATTCATGCATATTCAAAAAGACTGTAAACAAGAGTAGCTCATTTGGGTAAGTTGTGCCATGCCATGTGCGCCTTAGAAACGATTAATTGTTAGACCCTTGAATGGCAAATTCGCTCATCTATAGTTTTGGGCTATCGTGAAAATATAATCGTTAATGTAATATGGAGAGCAGGTTGCTGAGAAGCAACAATCGAATATTTCGCTTATGGTAGGAAAAATTTAACCATAATGCTATATTTACACATGAATGTAAATCACAGGCAGCAACATGATCAAAGTACATGGGTGAATCAAAACCCGATTGTAAAACCATAATATAAAGGGTTAACAGCATAATAGATGACTGAACATTGTAGTGCGAAAAAGTTTACAATTACGTTTCTTTTGATGATGATATCGAGTGTATTTAAACAAGAAATTCATCCCCAGTTGCGTCCGATGGCCGGAGACAACGCGATATTTCTTGTCATGTCTACGTGACTGACGAAGGCTCAGTACACCATACAAGCATAGCTCGCAGCTGATTTATATCTGCGATTCACCGGCAAAACAGACAGGTGGCATCGAATTACCACACCTAATTCCACCCTTTTTAGGAGTAAACGCAGATCTACAAATTCTTTTTTTTCATTTCTGCAAGTCAGTTTCATTTTAACCATAAGAAAAACGTGAATCTGCAAGGCAGCAACTAGTTACCAGACAGACTGGAATCTGCATATAGGGTAAATCCATTGTTTTTTAATACCATGGTTTTCATGAAGTGTTCGCGGTCGTGGATACTTTAATTTTTCCGACCTGTAAGAATTGTGTCATTAACGTTCCCTTATCAATGATCCGCTCGTAAACCGACAGATCCGAAGGAAACCCCATGGTATTCCCTCGCGCGTGATCAATCCATTATGACAGAGAAGTAACAAATTAAAATGTGTTAACAAAGCAATATACGGCGTGGTATACTGCAGATGTTAATTACATTAATTGTGTTATACGTCTATAAGTTGCGCCGTTTATTTCAATGTTAAAAAGTGATTGTGGGATACGACCTTGTAGAAAAGAAACAAAGCTAGCACAGTGAATTGATCTTGTAAATACGATAGCAATAGGATGCTCGGAATTGACCATAATCGACATTGCTGAGCAATCAATATATAAGTCATTCAATAGGCATTGCTATAAATCTAACTCATGTAATGACATTCACACCTAGCCTGAAGTTAAAACCCCCTGAACTTGGTATCCCACTAGTCGTTTTATGTTACTACGCTGTCGTTTATTGCGTTGTTATCGTTGTCGTTAGTCCACATACAGGTTGCATTAAGGTCTGATTGCAAAGCCTTAATCTTAAATATATGTCGCGCTGATGAAAATGCTGAGATGGGCAAATTGCGACCAAGCAGTGAATGTTAAAACATATATGATGTCATTAGGCCACAATGCTAGATGGGTGTCAGTAACAGTTCACTTAATGTCCGGTTCGATATTGGTGAAGACGAATAATATGTAACATTAACCTGAAACGTATGTATAAACGTGTGCCTCAGGGTACATAAGAACATCTGTTTTAGGCTAATATGTGGTAAAGTTTAAAGTAGGATGGTGCTGAACATTTTGGTCGAACCTACATTTGCGGGAGAAGAGTGATTTCTAGCGATTCACGCCAATTACACTCTAGAGTGTACCTTTGGCAAAAAGGAGGTAGTGGTGGGACACATTAATTTGTAATAGAAGCCTGACCTCAGTTGGACGTACTGCGGAGCGCCAGGCAACTCAATCGTTTTTAATCGACATTTCAACGATTAACACATCCAGCTTGGAAGTATGTAATGCGAAACACATGAACATTGAGTTATCAAAACGACAAAAATAGCTAATTCAAACATTATGAGCCTTACACAGGTATAATAATGTCAGGCGATCTCTGTAACAAGCACCATTAATCATCCTACGGTATTACTCAACAACAGAAATACGTGTATCACTAGCATGCTACATATAGAAAAGCAAGACTGTACTGAACACATATCAACATATGTTTTATTCATGTAATAAATGCCTTCCACGGCGCAACCTAGCATGAAACAGCAAACACAAAATTACAACTCAACAGTGAATGCTGAATGTAGTGGAACTTAACTCGCCAGATGACTTCGCTTCCTCATCTATTTTCATTTGAGGCTGACATATTTTGGACAAGGAATATTACTTGCCCAAGGATAGCTTTGTATCAAATTCATCGGATGCTGACAAATCTGCCAGTGTACGTTTTCACATGGCACGACTAAGTCGACGACAAAATCACATTTTAGATATCATCGGTATTCGGAAGTAAGTGAATGCGTTTTTAATTCGATTCTGCTACGTTGATAAGAGCTGGTATGACAAATGGGCCGATAATTCATTCACTAATTCCTTCACAAAATATTCCACATAATAAAGATATATATGCACCCATGATACACATTGGGCGCCTCTGCGAATGTTGATTATGACGCAGTGCCTCCGCTGAACATTATCTGACCGCACAGATAATGGTGTAAGGCTTCTTTGCATAGACTTATCCGTCAGCATGAACTCTGTTATTCGGTACAAGGGGTTAATTTATTAGGCAACACATGGCTCGCATTCCACCGAAATCTAATATCTAGCAGCAATAAGTAGCATTAAAACACATCACCAGACAGGTTCTGCTCAGCCCATTTAGCGTATAAGCAGAGACAGAAGTCAGATGGATGGTCATCATGATGCCCACGTAATACAACTAACACGGCCACTTTCTCATGGGGATCCTGCAAACTTGAGCAATGATGAAATTCACAAGCAACAGCTGAAAGCTGACGATAGCCTAGTCATGCGTCGTAGACCATTTGGCAAACACGCTCACACGCACACACACGCACACACGCACACACACAATAACAACGTCTACAAATAAAGCGTTTATTCGACCTTCGTCTCATTTATAGTCGGGATATTTGTACCATCTTGAACCATATGACCTTGAGTCTAAGAGCCTACGGTGAGATGGAAAATTGCGAAACCTTTATCATTTTGCGAAACAGGAGAGGAACTGAAGTCAACTGGAGGAGGGTGAGAGGCAATGGTAGAGAGGCAAAGGTGGAGAGGAAATGCTCAGCCGCACAATGTACAGGTGAGAGATTTCCTCTTGCATGTTGTACACGGGTTCAAATCAATCATTATAGACTTGTCGTATCGTAAGGTGGAATATGTTCTCTCTAATTTGAAGAATGGGGTTGATTGTATTTGGCTGAATGCAAAGCTATAAATGTAATCCAATTATTTTTGACAAGAAACCAAACAGCGCCACCAGATATGCGTGTATCACATGTTCGGAAAGGTAAGTATTAATTGTATATCATCTTCATTTACTATTTGATGTATTTGCACAGGTGTTGGGATACCTGAAAATGTATATGCGATTGACTCGACATTATACTGATAACCAAGCTGACAACTCGTACTTTGTAAAACCTCCTGCCGTATGGATGATCTTTCAAGTTTATAAAATACATCTTTAAATGTATTCAATAGTCAAAGCGATTAAAAATATGCACTGCATAATTGATATCTAATCCAAATATGTGAGTATATACACAGGAAGTTATTCGAACAAATATGATCAAACTAAGGCCTATTAGTAAACTCACACCACCTCACAGCATAAGCTTCCGGTATCATTATGTAATGGTGATCATCGCATACGTCAGCCATTTTAAATTGCAAATCTCCTACTTTTTAAAGAGGGCCACATGACGTTTTGCAACAGATAGCGTATTGAGAGATGTCATTGCTCTTACATTACTGCAGTATGACAGCCATTGATAGGTAAGCCAGATAGTAGGGTTGACAAATATACAGATTGCTTCTAGGGTCTTTTGCCGAAGTATGATTCCCTTTGCTGACTTTTGAGCACTGCTTCATAGTTTTAATCAACCAAGTATAGGTATGTGATTGCGAACAACGAATGTCTCGGGTAAAGTGCTAAGTATGTCGATGATTCATAGTTGACAAGAAGCCCCTTCAATCATATATCCGGTTGGTATGTTGTAAGAGATTTTTTGTAGTCGATAAAATTTATGGTGGTGAGCATTCTTATCTCCACTAAATCTATTTCGAGAACGGTGTGCGTATTCTTGACCCATATCTGCAAGTGCACCTACGGTACGAAGATGCGAAGGTTTGGAGTGTGATGTGTTTAAATCGTTATAACAAGTGTCGCGTTTGATATTATTTATTTGCTGCAGTTAGGCGGTGTCTCTTGTGTGAACAACCACAGAGGAACACTTGGTCGATGCAGGTCAATCTGCAAGATGATGAAGGTGATATACCACAGTAAAGATCATGAATCCATTATAAGTTACAATTCAGTACTTTCTATGTTTATATAATTTTCACTTGAATGTATATTAAGCATTACCATAAGCATAGTTGATGTCTTTAACAATCATTGCCTTCTGAAATGTGCTTTCCATACCCTAACAAAGTGCTTTCCATACCCTAACAAGCAGTGACATGTTAAATATGAAACATCATACACCGATGCGGGCATAAACCCTGCTTTGTTTCCTCATCCCAAATGACATGTCTAGGAGCACACATAATTATGTAGCAAATCTGGAGTCCAGCACTCTATAGTTGGCAGAATATAAACTTCGAAAGTTGCTGATATGATACATTGGAGTATTTCTATGGCTCTTTGAATTTTATCAACTTTCGATGCAGCGTACATAATCAAAAACATCACTCTGTTTGATTTTCGGTCTTTGTTACGAATTGCATTAGCACCATTTCGTGTGCAAATGTAAATGGACCATTTAAACTGCTCCGCGTCTGTTCTCCTTCCAGCCACAACCAGTCCAACGAATTTAAACCAGAATAACTCATCGGCAACTACTTTCCTTCGGAACGAGGGCTTTGGCTTTTGAGGAATTGCCAATTGGATCGACGCTATTGCCTATGTTTGTCAACATTCAACCATCACAATACTTGGCGTGACTATATCAATTTTGGCAAAATTATTAATCGTGCCCAATAATGCCACACACAACTGAACTTCATTTAACGATATGATATGCGTTGTGGTCTCGTGTGGAATCTATCTAACAACTTGACGGACAAGTACAATAAGAGCGGAATACATTAGCGGGAATAAAGTGGTTACTACCATCATCCTGCAATACGATATTATTATTGTAATGGTTAACAGCAGGCCGCTGTTAGAAATTACCGCCACCAACGCTGAAGTTGTCTTAAATGTTGAAATGTCATTAATAAATAAAAGTGGCGACTTGATACCTACGCCGTGTCTCACTTGCTGTCATAACCATCGCTTAATTTACTGTGTCGTTGGGCATCCAGTATCGTAATAAGAACGAATTTGAGCCATTATTGAAGTGGAATTGCTGGCATGGGGGCAATATCGTCTGCCCGTACTCAAGCCGTGCAAACAATGACGTAGATAAAGGGTATTTTAACGGCTAAAAATAACACCCATCCACGGCTTTTGATGTAACATGTATGCCACCACACAGATCGCCGTGTCGTCACTCATGTGCATAGATGCCACGCTCATCACCGGTCGGCTCGATTACACTGTCTGTCACTGAGAAGCTGTACTTCTGAAGATCCATGATCTCGTCTATACCGAATCACGAGGAAACTGTAAAAAAACAACATCGATCTGGCCGGTTATTGCGCAATAATAAATTAGTTCAGAAGGGGCTGATTAAAGTGAGATGATGTTCAGGGCAGCCTATGCGCAAATGGGGATGATAAAAGCTCAGTCCTACGAGCAACGGATGGGGGAATTCTTCATAATCTGCTGTGTAGGGACTCCAAGGTTAGGTAATCACCTAAGATGTGCTTTAAATGAAATGTGCTAGATTGTGTTACATGTTGTTGCATAAATTAGATGAAGCGCAGCAATATATTTACGCATTACCACGTAAGTAAATCGGAACAATTGATAATAAAAGCTCGTGTCAGGGGACGCATTCGAACAATTTGGCTGAATACAAATAAATAATATATTAGTTTGATATATAACTGCTAGATTCCTTGCCGATAATTAAAACAACACATTAAGACAGAACATCATTGTAGCATGTATTTCCGGGCATACCAATGCCCGCATTGTAAACGTGGCAAATTATCTTTACGCTCTCCAAGGAGCTTAAATACCAGTGACAGTTTTCCACCCATCAATTTGTTGTTTAGAGCAACAGTTAACCATTTTCCCACAAGTAAAGGTCTCGCGGCCAATTACTGCGCACCATTGTAGCAGGCATATAAATGCAGGCATAAATAACGTGGTCAATTTCCACTTTACTCCCTGAAAGGTAGGGTAGCAATCATAGTTTTCCATCCGTTCTGTTTAATGAGAATGCGGCTATCAGCTGATTTCTTAAGAGCAGCCCTGTTTACAGTCAGCTGCGTGCGCAATGATAGCGGTATTCTTATAGTAAAACAATATATAGTATAAAAATGTCTGCTCTATGCGCCAGATGATATGCAAGTATGCATGGCTAAAGCTCCATTGGGTATGTTCGCTTTTGTGATGCTGAAGTCATCGTCAGCTGCTGCGAAGGAAGCTAAATGACTGAACTACAATATGATGATGACTCCGGCTGGTGATATAACTTAACTTAATCATAGGTTTCATGTTAACAGGCCAATGGCTATATGATATTACCCTTCGTAATCGTAATTAAATGCGTTTTGAGTGGACGCTGTGATAAATCATTGCAAATGCGTATTCTCTTGCTAATTCGAATGACAATAGCGACATCCAATGCGCAGATAACATATATAAAATATGATGCCTACCATTGCGTGAAACATTAATACCATAGTCAGATCGTCATACATTATAGACTTGGCGGTTGAATATCATTGGTTTGTTGATTTATGTATAACACCTACAAACATACTGCTCATATATGTTGGAGCTTACGACCTGGTCTTGCAGAGGTAACATCAGAGCAAGGTTATTGCGCCATTATCATAACTACCTCTCACCGGACTGCAAACTCTGACTGGAACTGAGACCTGAAGGCATCATCTACTATCAGGTTCGGAATGAAACAATATATTTAATGCATTAGAATGGACCTTTGGGTTCTCTCATATTACCATTATGCTAAGTATGCAAGCAATATGCAACATGACAGTGGGTAATTTCACTTTACGTACAGTTAGTGTAAAGAACTGATACAAACAAATGGTATGATCATGGGTTTGGTTTGGTACTGATTAAGATGCACGTCTGAGGTTGGACGTGAGCCTCATTTTGCTATATTAATTGCTGATTTTGGAGTAACTTTGAAAATGTTGCTCCGTACTCAATCAAATGCCATCCATGAAACAGTTGTATAACTAGTGCACGTGATTAGAACCTCCATGGGGTCAATCTCTCAAAATATTGGTTGTTTCATTCACGACAACATGCCTGGTCCGCATGAGTGTGCAAGCTATACAATTAAACTTCAAGAGAGACGAATTTTGCTCGTTACATACATATATGTCGGAATCGGCTCAGCGCTTGGGGGCTTGACATTTGAAACTAAGCGCGTGATGCCATCACGATGCGCTAGTAATAATGAAGTCAACCTTGAAATGTTTCACATCACAACAGACCACACGTTTATTATATATAAGTGCAAATGGAGTCCTAGCAGTGTGGCATCATTTGAGAGCGAAAGGGGATATCAACTGTTCCTCAACAGACTCATACATGCAGTTGAATATAAATCCCTCAATCATTGTAGGTGTTATCTGAGTGGGAAATGTGCTAGGGAGCAGTCCCAATCGATGGCTTCTCCTCTCCCCATCGGTACCATAGAATCTGCTGGATGTGAGTGCACAGAGTAATCTTTAGTTTATATAATAAGAATATTTAACTTAAGAAAGTTGAATACAGATATGGCGCGCATCTTATAAATATGTATAAATACCTATAAAGACTTGCTGGTACAATATTAACTTAGTGTTTTGTTTTATGTGGTCTTGTGGTTTGGTGGAAAAGAGGTAAAAGTTTGTTACTTAACTTCTCATCTTTCTTTGCAGAGATGATGGTGGTTGCAAACATGTTGTGGCCATGATGTTTGCAGTGGCTGACTTCGATACTAACGCAAAGTCTAATCCAGCATTACCGTCTGATGAAGGGACATGTCGCACGCCTTGATTATTTTGATATCTGGCAATTGCAATTACACACGGTTTATATTCTTGTCACGTCAGTAATACAACTTACGGAAACTTTACTGTCATCCACGGGTGTTAACTCGTTTTCTTGCGAACATCGGCCTTGCAGTCCACAACGGCGAAAGTAAACCTGGGCATTGTTGCTTCCGCGCAGTCTATATAGTCTAAAGAACGATTATCCCTAACTAACACCAATAGCAAACATAAACAACGAATAATCACCGCAGCTAAAATCCATATTTTCCGCGTCGTGTATTGCGTTTGCGTTTTGGAATAACATGCACCTACTACCGGTTGAAAATCAGTATAGCCGCTTGACGGCCGCGATGGGAACCCGAGAATGTTAAGGCAAGAATTACGATGAGTTGCAATTAGGTTTGAGGAGGTTGATAACAGGGAGGTGGGGTTCAGGGGCAGCATATGCGCAAATGGGGATGATAAAAGCCTGTTCACACAAACAACGAATGGGCTAGACCTACGGTAGGCCTCTATGTGTGCATAAGAGGCCAACCCCATAGAAAGCAAATTGTGGTGGACTCAATTGTTGCTCACCTAGATGCACCTTTGCTGCTGTTATAGCACGTGTAAATATCCATGGAAAACAAATTCAAAGCGGAATATCGCCCACAAATGTGTCTGCTCATGTCAATGTGAAAACTAAGCAAATTGGTCATAACGTACTTTGTTGTCCGAAACAATTATGGCGATAAAAGGAGCAGCATAAATGTTTGTGATTTTTTTTTGCTTGATTTGTGCATATAATGAAACTTGATGACGATCTGTATTTTGCAGTGAACACAGCAATATGTTTAAGAATAACCAGATATGTTTCATCCTTGCATTTGTTTCACTACAAAAGTCAGTGAGGTTTTTCTTCGGTTGTCAACCACTTTTGTATTCTTTGCTGATGGCCTGACCTAACAGAAAATGAATGATAGTTAGGTCTGGCTACCATTCTCCGGATAGGCGAATTCTTCATGCTACGCAATGAGGGCACTCCGAGGTAATGTAATTATCTCAGATGTACGTCAAAGGAAATTTACTAGATTGTGTTACATGTTGTTGCATAAACTAGATGAAGCGCAGCAATATATTAATGCATTACGAAGTAAGTAAACAAGAAGTTGAATTGCGTCTCCAGTTATACATTTATTACATTCATTCTACAGATCATGCGTCAAATTGATGCTTTTTCATAGAATATGAAGCATATGATATCCTCTTGTACACGAATCCATACGAAATTCAGAGGGTTAATATCGTTTCCTTTTGTATTCATTCACTCTCCCTTCTGGCCTAAATTGTTAACAATGTAGCTGATATAAGAGCTCTGAACGACGGTTGAAAGATAGCCATAATGAACCGATGTTATCTGGTTATGGTGGTATATCATTGCTTCTATTGGCTGCACTGGCCATGTACGGCGAATGGTTAGTTATCGTTGACCTCTCAATTACCAGCGAAGCAGCAGGACAATACAGATGTAGCTTAGATGTTCTGGCAAAGGGACTTGATTCAGCTTCAGTAAAGAATCATTTTAATAATTGACGCGTTGAATACAATGAATAACATATTGATATATCTTGATGATATCATAAATTTGTTGTCTAGCGTAACATACAACTATTTTCCCGCAGCTTAATGTCTGGTATCTAATTACCGGTTTCTTTGATGATAATTAAAAATAACCTAAATATATTATAACCGTTAAAGCAACATTTCACGGCATACAAATGCCATCATTAGTAACGTAGGCAATTACGCTCTCTGAGGGGCTTGAATACTAGTCACAGTTTTACACCCATCAATTTGCTGTCTAGAGCAGCAGCTCACTTATTTCCCACAACTAGGGTTCTGATTGCCAATAACTGGTTCTTTTGTTGTGAGATTCACTAATCAGTAAACATATGACAGCGCACCATAGTAGCAGGCGTTTTTCGGCATATAAATGCCGGCATAAATAACGTGTTTAATTTGCATTCTGCTCCCAAAGGTGCCTGGATAACAGCCATAGTTTTACATCTGCCATGTTTAATTAGAAATATTCTAACAGTTGATTTCTTAACGATTGTCCGGTTTATACTAAGCCGAGTACACCATGCTAGCGATATCACACGCGTACCATATGTAGTATAATAAGGATGTCGATACATACATACAAACATACATACATACATACACACACTCACACGCACACACACAATTGCGCGCGCACACACACACACACACACACACACACACACACACACACACACACACACACACACACACACACACACACACACACACACACACACACACACACATCAGGGGTGTCTTATTAACAGGCAAATCCACGAAGGGCTCTGTCATGCTCATCCAAGTCCCCTTTAATAAAAACGCTTTGAATGGGCGTCGTGATAAATTATTGCAAATGCATATTCTCTTGCAATAAGAATGACAACGCGCAGATAACATAGATAAAACATGTTACCTGCCATTGCGTGAAAAATTAATATCGCAGTCAGATCGTCCCACTTTATAGACTCGGGGATTGAATATCGTCGGTTAGTTGATTTATGTATTACAGCTGAAAACACACTGCCTATATATGTTGAAGATCAAGACATGGTCTTCTTATGAAATCAGAGTAATCATACTTCCCTCTTCCCGGACAATAGCGTGCCAACCAACTTGTTTGCAAACTTGGCCTCGTACTGAGCCCTAACTTTGGCATAAACTATCATGTTCGGAACGGGACAATATAAGCAATTCATTGGAATGGGAGCTTGCCATTTATTGTGTGGGGCCAACAGGATTTGTCAGCAATTATGAAGTTAACCGTAAAATGTCTCACATCTTTATACACCAGACGTGTATCATTATTTGAATAAAACCATTTGGTATGATAAATGCATTATCAGATGAGCTTATTACGGTTTTAACTATATCTAATGCATATCTCTGAGTGGCTCCAGTTCATTATTCATGATCAACTTAAATAGAGAGATACCGCAAAGCATTGTTAGCCGATAAGTAAATATGATGAACATTCATATAATGTATAACTATCCAACCAACCTATCCCCGGCCCACCCTGGCTACCCAACCTATACCAGGAATCCTAGTCCAGGACCGTCCAGACCAGACCAACCTACGTCGGGCCGGGGATAGGTTGGGTTGGGCTGGGTTGGGGGGTTGGGTAGGACGACATAGAGCCAACTGCAGAACATCTCTCCGAAGAAGCGGTGCAAGCCCTACGTGCAGACAAGGGAAAAATCTCCTTTGCTGCCGCGAAAAAGAACTATGGGATCGGGTCCACTAGGCTATCGAGAATATGGGCAACAGAGGGGCCAACTATCTCTATGGGGGACTCCAATCCAACCAAGGCTTCCACAGACGATGGAGGCGCCCTTCTTCCTGGAAACCAGGTGGACAACGTACTCGGCCCAAGAGAGAGCGAAGGTGATGGTAGCCTACAGATTGCCCGCCTTCCTGGGAACCAGATGGGCAACGCCAACTCCTGGTACACGGATATGGCATCTACTCGATCGACTACACCAGGGACGCGGAGGGACGCCCGTTTCCCGCCTATGGAGGTGCCCTTAGCCCTAGGCACTCCTAGCGTGTACGATTTCTACCAGGGCATTTCCCATATGGCCGAAGTACTCCATGCGATTCGCAGCCAAGTAGACACCTTGGTGGAGGCAAAACAACTCGGGGGTGACGCCATACCGCGGCTGCTCTAACTTAGTCTGTTGGAAATATGGTTGCTGCCTGGTTGGATGACTCCCTGACTCTGGAGGAAGCCCCCTGCGACATGTGGCCCCCTGCCCCCCACGACTCATTGCTGCCCCCGCGCCAGAACCCCTATTACCTATACTACTAAACCTATTGTTGTCCCTGACAAGTGTTAAGAAAATTAGATACGGGTCTTAGATTATTCATCACTATGGCTTTGATAATGGCACTTCATCTTCTCAAAGGCACTGCCGATTAACTTACATTCAGTATGAAACATAAATGTCAGCCATTGCACTGTGCAAGGTATTGTATGTACAATGTCAATTGGTCTTTGTGTTAAAACACAATGCTTGGGCTGGTCGAGCGCCAAAAAATTGGTCTTCCGTCGGATATGTAGTCATTGCATGGGTCATATTTGGTTATTTAGGTAGTGTAACCTATCATTATCAGCTATAACAGACCGAGCATTGCCATTGAGAAATATTGTTTTATCTGCAACAACTGCGATACAGTTATATCACTTTGTTCCTCTTAAAGCTTATGTATTTGCGAAACGAGCGCTGTGTCAACTACAGCGTTCTAAATAGGGTCAGCATTGCAATGTGCAAGGTGGCGCTTTATGAAATTGACCTTTGCGCTTCGTGAACACGTCCTATTCATCATGTCGTAGCGCCAAAAAAATTGGTTAACAGGTGTAGTTCAAGTCTTGCACACCATTCTGGGATTTAGGTATCAACCTAGTATTATCAGCCCTTAAACAGACGATCAATTGCCATTAGAAATTTGTTTTATGTTAAAACTGCGATGCAGTTATATCACTCATTTCTTAAAGCTCCTGTATTTGCGAAAACATTGGTGCTGTGTCAACCTACAGCGTTTGAAAGGGCCCATGCCTTTGAAAGGTGTCATGAACTGAAGATTGCACATGACAATTAATCGGCTTTCACTTCAACATTTTGTGAATATGACAAACAAATGGGAAAGATAAATAAAAACATTTGGATGTTGTCGTGTCGGTTTTGTGCTTCACAGGAGGAACAATTTATACGGGCGTTATCAGGGTAGGCTCGTTTGATATACTGAGTAGCTGGACACCAAGATGTGATGATACTAATCTGTATTTTGTTACAATTGGCGTCGGTTAGAGCTATTACGGTATGAACAATGGCAGCTGGTAAAATATCAACAATTATCATTTTCCTATGGCAGACAATTCCATCAGTCACATCTGATTTGCCCATTTTGTTCAATATGAAGTTTTGCTACTGACGAAATAAAACCAATGATTACGCCTGTTAAGAAACGGTTGAAGGTGGGTGTGTTTATTGGCTTTTTACTGGTGTTGATGCCCTTGTTTACCTACAATTACTTTTATGTTGGTTCCTATCAAATGCGCTCAATCTGTTACGTACCTTCCATCAGACCCGTCACAAATGGCATGTACTGGCATGACCGTCTTAGGAACTGTTAGAACTAAGGGTTTGTTCTATATTCCAAAGAACATCTACCATAAGTTATCGTTGTAAAATTGTCAACCGTTCATTGTGAACCACACAGAGCAACGCATATATAATTATCGGCTAATTTAATGTAATATACTGTTAGAAATCATAAGCCATCTATTGGCTATAACTTTCTGAGTGCTCAAATTTAACCAATAATCAGCAGGAACTGAAATCTGTTAAAGCACCTTTCACTTACTGAATGCATACACAACTTATTCGAGGTCTTGACATTGTACATTCTTGAAAGTTCTTGGTGGGATTCAGCATGTTTACTGGCAATTACGTAAGTCCAGTAGTGCGGATGGTAACATATGCATTTAGTTTGTACTATCGATGGAGAAAATGTATCATCCACCCCAATCACAAGTGCATCTCTCACATAAAAGTGTACAGAAAAAATAACATATATTGTATGGCTTTGGACCCCAAAGCCATACAATTGTGTCCGAATTACCATGCTATTGCTATTGTGATATAGCATACCATAAACGCTGTCAAGCTAGGAAAGTTGCTAATTCTGGACTTTGCATTGCTTTCATCAATAAGCACCTCATGGTGAGTATCTGTGCATTTTTGTGCTAATGGCTATTTGACCAATCCCCCTATTGTTTGCAGTCACTTGCCCGACTTATTGCCAGTTTACCTGCCTTGACTTGTCTTTGCGCCATTAGCTGAATGTCGGTTCTTAGTCTCACAAAACCGCTGATTGTTCTGACACTTGAAACTGTGAGAGTCGCCATTAAGGTGAAATTTCCAAGATAATATTATGTACGGTGTCAAACGACTTAATGCTCGACGCCACGATGACCTTCTTATGAGCTTAACTATATAAAAGAAACAGGGGGAGGGTTGCTAGGGTAGTTTGGGGTATTTTAGGCAGTTAAATACATTATGAAACCGAAAAAACAACAACTAATATTTTTTTAAGCTGGATTGCTTTGTTCAATGTTATATACGGCACTACGACATTAACTCTGAACGATACCATGATCAGATTTAATGAGTTAAGTAGTGCTTCCCCCAGGTGTACAATAGTGCTGCAGAAAAGGTTTACTTGCCAATTACATTGTTGTTTTGTCATGAGCCTTTGTCTACGGAGAATACAACCATCTTGTTTGATGATTGCATCGACCAATAATAGAACTAGTTGCACTTTTACAATGGACCACAGTGAACTTTCTCTTTATGTATGTTCAAAAATGGTCAAAATGTTTTACAATTATTCTCGTGCCTGTATTTTCTCGCATATAAGGTAGTATGATATTCAATGTATCACTGCAGCAGCAACTATATCATTTCAGGCAAACTAAATTTACCGCCATGGCGAGGGTGTCTACATCAATCGGAGCTACTGCCCGAGCATTATCGGCTTTTATAAATGGGCAACTCTACACTTGATCCCTTTATTAGGGAATATGATCATTGTTGATGGCAGGCAAAAGGCGTACATCCATAACTGTTTAAGTTGTTTTGCAGCATCTCCGTGTCAAAGCTCGGTTGTTGGTCTATTTGCGTCAGTGGGTTGCCTCAACAGTGCCTAGGACTATTATTCAATTACAAGGAACTTGCCGTGCTTATATAACCGAGCGGCTCTAAATATCACGGCTGGCATCCCACTCAGAACCCATAAGTTGGGGGCATTATATTGCAGCAGCCATAACTCAACTTTGTCTTTGGGGACCATTGGGACGACGTTTACAGGGATACATTGTGGAGTATAATAAACTACTTACAATACGCCAGCAAAAAAATATCATTGCTCTCTATTGCCTGCATGAAATTTGTGCTTATGGGGTCATTCTATAAACTGAGGGATTTGCTCACGTTTATCAGTTATCGTCCTACTATACTATCTCGCCACATGCTTTGCGCTTGTAGAATCAATAGTACAGATACCATATTTTGGACAATCTTCCCAGCGTTCATATTTCAAACTGTCGTTATATACGTCGGTGTATGCTGTAATCTTAACGTGGCATTGTTGTATGATTTTTGCAAGTAATTGCGGTTTAATAGATTACAGCTAACGTGTTCTTTTATACTGGTGTAAAGATGATTCAGAAAAACAACATTAATGCCATGAATCATTCGGTATACAAAAAAAATGTCCGTATTATTAAGAAGAAGATTATCTCGCAAATCCACCATTAAAGCCCGTTTTTGTCTTGCTCTCCAAGGGCACTAGTTACGAACGACATTTGAAGGATGGAACTATTTCGTGGATAAACGTAACAGTGAACGTTAGATGTTACACGACATGCATATTGTAATTCGTAAAAATACCACCCTGTTTCTTGGGAGAACAATGATTTACTCCGCATACCTTTAATTATGCATGGTGGACCCAACAGTGATGAAGTATGTCAGAACTGAGTACCCTTACAGGCTGTGTCGGGAGTGCTGATGGAGGGCTGTGTGGAAAGGGATCTCGCGTTGTTATTATGTTATGATCTCCAGTAATCGACGGGATGTCTACCAGGAATTTTAGTTCATTGCTCAGTGAAGCTTTAATGGATATGCAGTGTCATTTGGTGGCACATTGTCCCATTCCAGGGTATTTGCACTCGATGAAACAAAAACCTACTGTCACCACTTGCACAATAACTAATTAGTCATACTAACACATAACGCGCCTGAAGGTGGCATGGTTTGTAGTAACCATTGTAATGATCTATTTGATTAGGAACCCTAAGGACGTAGTATTGCAAACTCATTCATCCAACGTATAGTCCTATGGTACAGAGAGTTTGAGACATGCAAACTACTATATGATAGAATAGTTTCAGTACACGAACTATCACCCAACCGAGTTACCATTACGTTACCATTAATACCGGTTATTTGAAACAACCCAGCCGCGGGGGCAGCGACACTGACGCTGAAGCAAAACTATTTCAGAAAAAGGTTCAGTTATAACACAGTAACAGTGTTGAATATTCATGGATGAGAGTATTATTAAACAGACAAAAGAACTTGATTATATCATCCTTAAAAGATCCACCAATCTGTTGTTGAAGTGCAGTGGGTAACAGGAGCGGACTTCTCGAAAGGTAGAACGGTGAGCAAAAACATCTGTAGCATTAATCACCCACATCAGACCAGGCAATACGATCAGGATTAAAACATTTCTGTTGGTAGAAGGGCAAGTTGGGAAACATTCAGCCACATATAACCACAGTGTGATAGATGTGAGGACAAGAAGAGCATTTTCAACGATTAACTATATACATACACTGATACGCAACTCAAAAGTAAGCATGTATTTCCATTATCAGATCTCACTGGCGACATTTTGTTTTTGAATGATTGCTCAATCCATGTTGCTAATATGATAGCAGCCTTCTCTTGTCTGGGTGCTTATGCTCCGTTTCATGCGCCCGCGTACAGTCGCACTGAGTGGATGCTGCAAATATTGGCTTACCGACCGATATGTTGGAGTTTGCTTAGTACTTTCACCATGAACGCCGACGCTGATTATGGTCGTAGATGTGAAGACGGGAGTTGTCAGTTGGGTGATGGCTGGAAAACTGATGTATATTTTCTCGATGTGGGGATAAGGATTCCATATCCCGCAAGTCGGAATATAAATTACCAAACTATAATATGGAAGTTACCATGGTGATGTCCAGAAGCTTCGGCAGTGCGGACTTGACTTTCCAAATTGGTCACACGCCAGTCATTATTTGGCCGATACAATAACTAATTTGATCGACTATCCACATCCAGCTGTGAATATTATTGGACTGCCGTCAGCAAACATGGACGTTCTTGATTGGGTGTCAGCTATTACAAACGTGCCTGCCTACAATTTTTGGCAGATACTTAACTTTTACCTGGGGAATTGCAACTCATCGACGACATACGGTCAGATCCGAGCATATGTGATCATAATGCAATTGTCAGCCCGAGTGATGGGACTTTAGATATCAAGCTTTGGTACTTAGGGCGGGGGCTTATGGCTCTGCACTGGTTGTCAACGCTAGGTATGTTGTTAAACACGCAAATAATGAAATCTTATTTATTTGGACGTCACAGTACTATTGGCAACATGGGCTTGTGTTAGTATGGCGCAAACTGATCCTTGCACTTTAGCAGCTGACATAAACAGGATGTCCCCATAACGAATTATGCGTCTCCATGATTGATATATCAAGGTGAAGCCTCAATAGCTAAATAGATTTATGAGCCATTGATGTCGCCACCATTAATCTAAACAATAAAACTTTAC
>CM067346.1:58333028-58448028 GCA_034190875.2 Urechis unicinctus | reverse complement strand
GTTGTAGGCCTGGTCTAAGATATCCATCGAGTAAGTAAGCATGCAAAAAGAGTATGCCTTAGAGTTTCTAGAAGGCATCCATTGCGCATAAATGTCGAACAGTGCGTGAGAAGAATCTTTAAATGTAAGAGGATAAATACGTTCGTGGAATTTAGTGATGCCTGAAGTCGGATGTCATTAGGGAGAGTAACAGTAAAGCATTCTGATTCACTGCATTTAACATGTGCTTGCATGAATCTCTTTTCCCATTAGCTTGAATGCTTTCGGCATAGTCTTGATACTGGTGAGACCATTAAGCATGACGAATGCTAGCAGCCCCAATTTTAAAACACTATCAAAGCCTTTTTTTGCGTTGACTAAATCAGCGACGAGTTTTGTTGTCTGATTGTTGTCGTAAGTTATTGAGAGATGTGCAGAAAAATGCTAATTGAGATCCAACCATATGTGAGATAATATCTACACCGCAGCATTTCTTGGGTATCGGTGCGATATGTAAATTATCACGGATTGTTCACCTCGATTAAGACCAGAACGCAAATGAAGTCTGTGGGGAACAGTGTTTTTGGCAGTAACTTTCACTTTACACCATATATCAAAAAAATTTACGCGAGCCATTGCATGAGTTTGTTGCAATCGTGGTTCCATATCTCAAATATAATTCGTTTTATACGAGTTAAAATACTCAAAACGAATAATTTTAAATGCTGTAATGAATCCATTTACATTTGAACGGAATACATTGTGTTATAGCTGTGTAGGGTAGGCTTTAATGAGGCTTGCATCAAACCAAATACATACGAACAAATCATTTATCTTCTTCCAGACCAACATCCGTTCTCCAGGAGTGAGGGAAGCGGTCGTATGTGCCAGCGTGATTGGGAAGCGTGGGTGGTTGTAACTCTATGTCAAGATGTTAATACGAAATTAGTTTGTCAGCTTCCTTTTGCAAATTAGATAACAGCAGGAACAAACTGATGAACAATGCAGAAATACATAGCTGGCAAGTGTCAACATAATGTCCGTACGTCATATTTGATTAATACTGCTCCAGTAATGCTTTTTCACATTCATTGGCATTGCACTTCTCTCTCGCTTCAGCATTCAGAATAGTGATCATCTGCCATATCATCATCAATTTCATGGAGTAAACAAATTGCAGTACCGACAATATTTGTGAACATAATTATGCTATTATTCCTAGCTTATTAACGCTGATTAATTAAATTTTCGTTTTGGGGATTTGTAGAACCTGGTTTTTGATGCGCTATTAGGGCGCTAAATATTTAGCAAGACATGATTGCTAAAAGTGGATATGGTTGCAAAATCCGTTTTTACAGGTATCATTTAAAACTTCTCGTCGACTTGATTGGATGAATATCGAATGGTTTGCGTCTGTATGCCATCCATTTCTTTTGTCTTTTTTAGAAAACTGATCGTCGTATATCAATAATAGCTTCAAGGTTTCGGCCATATCGCTTGATACATCTGACTGCGGTAAGCCTTCATGATGTACGCTATGTGAGATATGAGTCACGCCTAAATATTCTGTTTGGTATCCCAAATGATTGAAGTTGAAGGGTGTAGGGACTTGATGCAGGTCTCGGCTTGCTGTGTTGAGATTTTCACCCGCTCTACCCTAATAAGTAAACATGTAGTGTTACAAGTACGTCGTTAGTTAATTACAATACCACAAAAACTAGAAAAACCTGGCCGGTCAAGCAAGTGCCCGGTGACAGCTAACAGGTATATCGCTGGCATCATGTAGGGATGAAATTCTATTAATGTAATGATATTTTGGTGATATAATGAGGTATCAACCCACGCATCAACTTATTGACCTTCAATGCAGAAACATAATGTTCACGGCAGTGATCAACAAAATGCATGACCAATGATAAAATTAGAGAAAAGCAAACGGTTTAAATGACACAAGACGTGAGTGATGCTTTGTGACAAGCGAGTGTCTGATCATTTGGTTATCTGCGTTGTGAACGACAATGGTTTTTATCTTATTTTGTGACTTCTATAATACATGCGGGGTGTTCTTTACCATTTTAATCGGAATGTTTACTCCTGTGTAATGCGTCACGCAGAGGATCCACATCAAATATAATGTGCTGATGTCCGCGGACGTATGCGACTTTCAGATCATTGAATGATATTTATTTGGTCTTATAGTCGAAAATAATAAAGCGCTGAAATACAACGCATCTGACAGAATGTTTTGATATGTACACCGATACATCAACGTGTCCAATAGCTTCCATGCCTTTGGTATATTTAATAGACGGGAAATGCCATTCCTGGTGATCAATAGCACCTTATCGCCTATTAATCTGCATAAGCATGCAAGACAGGCGACAACTGTACGGTGATATTTGTTATTTCTAACTACCACATTGGATAATTCGTACTATCACCAATCTATATATGTTGCCTGTGGGTAGGGGCAACTTTGGGTCTTTGTATACCCCGTGTGCATGGGAATTTGGGTTTTCAATCGCCAAGCTCATCTTACGACATGAAATACTCTTTTGCAGGAGCCAATGCCAAAGCCCTATATTGGGATTATTGACATTGATTGAACATTTATTCTTAGGTATTTGTGGGTTGGAAGTGCACATTAGAAACGATGTGCGTTGTGGAAACGAAGGTATATGATAATGTGTGCAACTGACCACCTCTCAAAAAGTAGCTGTCTGTCGATGCTTCACCAAAATGTATGACGTAACATTTTAAAATATTAAGGGTGGCCTTACTGAAGCTAAAAACATTCAAAGCATATGAGATCACATTTTTCTTAACAGAATGAACATTTTGTATAAATGCCCCTTAAAACTGAGCATGTTGCTCGTTGGATAAACTAAAAGGAACGATTCTAATGCTTATCCATCTGTAAAAAGTTCTTCAGGATTTTTGCAATATTAGACGTAGATAACACAAGGTTTATATTTAACACATTCCACCTTATGAAAATGCATTCTAACGCTACAACAAGTGCTCTTTACAAACCTCCAAAGTTCGATGTGCAATGCTGACACGTGATCCATTATCATTGGGTTGATTGCATAAGCGAAGTATAAGGTAAATAGCATAGAAAGCAGTCTGCGATAAATCGGTAGTATAATGTTGGATCCAGTATTAACAAAAAATACCACTGCAAGGCGCGTTCCGACTTCTTATCACGACATTTATCATAAGTTGTCCTGTTGAAAATGAATGCTTGGTTAGTCAAAAATGAAGCCATGTCTCTTCTGATTGTGTGATTTATGAAACGCATAGCTTCATGCAATGAATAATGAACGACCCATTGAATCAAACTATAGTTGTTAAGTTCTGGTGACCATTACCACGGAATAATGTCGCGAAACTTGCACAATAACGGTGAGCCTGTCGATTAGATACCGGTAAAATAATTATATTGTGTTGATTACTGTTGCAGCGTAATGTGCCTCCCCTCATTAGCGACGTCAAGATTACTTTACTTGATAGACAGTGTCAATTAAATGTGATGCATGCTCATCTAGTTAGTATAAATTATTACGCGATGTCCAACAGGGCAGGGCAATATCACCAATGTTATCCACAGTCTGCATCGATGCTCTCCTCACGTCATGTCACCTGATGCAAGACTAGTGCAATTTAGTTATGCTGTTGTGCGCGGGACCATATATGTGTTTTCTGCATCAATGACATGACAGAATATCAGGTACTGCAACAAATCATTAAAACAATGAAGCAGCCCGTCGCACCTGTTGGTCTAGCTAATATATTCACATTTCCAAGCGCACCCAATCGGTACCAATCGACGACATGCAAACAGTAATAGCTGTCAAACATTTATAATATGCATAGCGATGCGGCAGCTAAGGCATATGAAAGCTCGTGGCCATATAATACCTAAGTCACATGAGACATAAAGGTGTTTGGCTCTGACCCGTAGTAATCATCCTCCGCACGAAGTTGTGGTCACATGCTTAAAGGGCGTTCTATGGGTTCTTTACCATGATTTGGCAACGGGGACGAAACAACCCATAAAGAACCCGTAAGAAAACCACGTGGATCCTGCATGGGTCCTGAAGGGCCCCGCATGATTGCCCATGGGTCTACTGATTAGGAGTATTCCCTCGGAGTAGCTATTAATAATGATAATATCTATTTCGTAAATAAGGTATATTAAACTCACACAGAAATATCGCACAATACAGAAAACAAATAAATGTTACATTAAGCACATGTGATTATAGAGTACAGTGTCATAAGAACAGATCATCTATATAATTTACAAACATTACTGGCAAAATCACACCTCCCTACTTCACGGCATTAGTAACAGGGTGAAAAATACTCGTTTTGCCATTTCATTCTAATTTTCTGATACAAATACATATTTTCTAAAATAAGTGCACTTATAGAAATGCTCACACGTTGGAAGGAAGAACCAAAGCGGACAGGGAATCACCTTCATTAAATCTCAGCAGCGAAACGACAAATTCTATATGATACAACATGAAATTAATGAAATCTTATGAATTGATAATCTGCTTTTTAATGAGGACACCGTACCTTTCACGAAGATTATCGTCATCATCTTGCAATAGGATCGCATCATTTTTCTAGATTCTGTGACGGAAATTACCGCAACCCACGCTAACGTTGTCTCAAATGTCAAAATATCATCAATGAGTGACAAGTCAGATAACAGCAAAGTTGCGACTTGATCCCTAGAACGAGTCTCAAGTTCCAGAACAACTATCAGTCAATTTACTCTGCTGTTGCAATGTGTAGAGTCATTGTCGAATTGGAACTTCTTACATACGGGCTATACCATATTCCAATATTGTAGCAGATCACACAATGATGTAGCTGTGGAATATTATGGCAGCCCCGGACCCCGCAAATTCATGAACACCCACCCCGCCCCCACTCTCCTAAGGATGAAACATCAAGCAAAGACGACGTCCTCAACAGTCACTGCGGTGTAATTGACGCAAAATATGCCTGTTGATTGGGGTCCTTCCAATTGCGATTGCATGTGGTTTGTATATGACAAATGGTACACCCCTGGTGGTGATATTCTGTGTATGCGAAGCCCTTACGTCGACTGGTGGTAATAACAACCCACTAATAACTCCCGCCTTCCAACATATACACGCAAAACAACACACACAAATCCACATAGTTAAATTTGTGAACAACCAAGTTGTAAAGTAGCGGATTGCGACTTGATACATGCAATGTGTTCAGGTGGCAGCAAAACAATCATTGCATTTAATGTGTCATTGCAGTGTGTAGCGTTTGGAATGAACTCGAATTGGGACTTGGGGGGGGGGGGGGCTATAACATATTCCAGCATTGTAGCAGAGCCAACAATGATGTAGTTGCGGGTTATGTTGGCAGCTTACGCCCATACACAATCACCATCCCCGCTCTCCCAAAGAGCCTTCATCTCCTTGGCGCACACCTATCGCTGGTACGGAAACAAGATAAAACCCCGTTGGTGATAATTTGTGTACGAGAGCTGTTACGTCAACTGGTGGAGCTAACAACACCCTAATCACGCCTTCGAACATAAACACGAAGAACTCAAAAAAACACTCATACATATTCACGTACAAGTGATACTTGTAGTTGCCTCTCTATCCCAATACCGAATTCTCGATTAAATCGGAAATCTGGTATGTTCTGCGTCCTGCACAAATCCACGAGTCACTAGTTATTCTTTAGCGCCAGGAATCCCGTAGGGTAATATAAGCCAGATGCAGGAACCAGTATTGATATGCATGCCTTAAGATGCTATATTGAATCCATTACCCACACAAACACACATTTTGAAACCGTGATACGTCTGCGTTGGAACTACTACATGTTACTAGTCAGGGTATTTCTTTGTAAACTTTAATCTAAGGACTTATCTAGCGCTTGGTCCTTATATGTACTTGACTCTGAACGGTGTGATATGCTACAGTAGATCATGATAATGGCAATTATGCGTTATTATGCGCACAGTTGATTCTTAGAAGCAATCAACGCATGCAGATGTGCAGCATACCGTTCGAAGGGATGACAATACATGGGTCACATGCTAACCACATACCAGCGACACCAATAATAGCCTGGATAAATGGCTACGGTTTAAATGTTATATTCTTTGTAACAGGCACTAGAAACCAAGAATTGATTGACATGGACATTTAAGCCGATGCCCCTTAATATAATGTTTCAAATAGCATAAGTGTTATTGGATATTACTAACGGTAGTCAAAGTTCGTATAAATTCTCTAATAAAGCATTCGATTACCGAGCTGCAAAGCTACTAAGTTAGAGAACGTTAATTGGCCCGTGTGCTTGCAAGTCTATACAATCATACAAACATTTATCAAGCTAGCCGATATGATTATAGATTTCAAGACAGGCAATCAAGTTAATATCAAGCCAGTTATACTAAAAGAAGCATCATAAAACGTCGTGATGGTGAATGATTTATAACACAAAAGCTTCATGCTTGCTGCTGATATTTCATCTTCATTAATAGCACTCTATCTGATCAAAGACATACAACATGACACATTCAAGTCAGCCAATGTACTGTGGGTTAAGGGTGCGTTGATATGCCATGCTAACTGAACATCAGTTGTCAATTCATGCGATGTGATTTATACCAGTTCCGGTTATAATGTTGATAAATGCAGTTATATATTTGCTCTGTCGAGTGTTGTAACCCAACAAAGCGAATTTTACTAAAATTTTATAAGATTTCACGTGAAGGTGCTGCACAATATACCGATGGAATTTGTTTAGATAATGCATAAGTTACAAAAGAAAGTATAACTATTCGTTTTGCACAACGGTGCAATATAACCACTTGAAATACTTGAAGGCGTACTGTATTAGGTTATTGTCTGTCCTTCAAGCGCGATGTGCCATGGATTCAGCACAAATGGCACGTAAAAGTATGTTAAATACGAGATTGTTGGAGCAGGATGGCTTGGAATAGAAGATGTGCATTAAGCTAAGGGTCATATTGTATTTCCATACAGGGTGTGCGGGTAAAGGGGGAGGAACGTGCAATTAAATATGGTATATCAAAACGCTTACATCATATCAAATATTTTATTTTGGAGTATGCATTGCTGTTCTTGGTCAATTTGTTCTTACAAAATGGGCGCTACAGGTAAGGTACTATTCAAAGGCACGGTTTCAAATTGTCTCAGATTTGTTTTTCCTGAGATTTAACATGATTTCAATACTCATAAATATGGTTTAAGCTGCAAGAACATCAAATTAGCTTGTTATAAGCTTACACAAGCAAATAAAATCATGTTTACATGACCATGTATTTATTTGAAGTAATATTAAATGCCAATACAAGAACATCATTTCATTTTCTATCACTTATGTCTATGCATGGTCGAATTATTGTAAGATCATGGTATATGAATACAGGGTTTGCTCTTGATTCAAAACAATTACAACATAATTTGCCAATCATGCTAAGGCAATCGCTAAATGTCGGCCACACACAGCCGCCTTGATGTAAGCATCTGCTAATGCAGTGTACATTATTCATGCAAAAGGTTAAATGCCTGGATTGAATGGGCCAATAAGACGCTGGGTAATTGCAGTAAAACACATCGGAATATAGGTCAACCACAGCATAAAGCTATGCGTAGCGTTGACCTTTAAAACGAAGTACAGAACATCATCGGCTTTTTCAAAGGTAATAATGCTAGGTACAGAAATGACACACATTTACAGAGAAATGGTCGCTTACCTGTGTTCCGCCGGTACACGTGAATGGTGACAACTATAGATCTCATAGAAATACTGCCATCCATAGCTATGCAAAATGAACCGTATACCTCAGTCTACGAGTCATAACCCACAATCATACTGTTAACATTGATATATTATTAATTCAACGCCAGCCAACCTATGTTTGCGTCTCTGTATAGCCACGGAGGCACCGGTGGTAACAATAAATAAGGGAAGTTCGCAGCTACATGTACCTAATCTATGGAACTAGTGAAAACAAAGTGCGCTAGATGCTGCTGTAGGTTTTTGTTACATTCTGAAATATGGAGCAGGACAAACATCAAAACGGTTCAACGTTCCACAAATTGTGAGCGGTCATCATGCGATGTGAGTTTGGTGGCGCTATCTATGCGTTTGTATGGCCTTCAGAGCTTTTCGGTTTATACAGAAATTATTGTAATCAACCAGTAATTGTTGCATAAGAATGGCATCGTGATTCGGATGTACAATCCGCGCTTAAGTGAAAAAAATGTTGGGCTTACTACTTATTGATGCAGTTTCCAGGTAACGTCTATTTGGTAGTTGTGTTTCATATACCACATTGTTGGGAATGCAATCAAAGCAAACATATTTGATAAGAGCCCTTATCATACGCATTTAAACCTTTGTCTCTGTACGAATTGGCCCCTTAAGAGGGCATCATGATTTGCAGAGCTAAACGATATGGCACACTGCCCCTGGGATGGATAATCAATTTCTCACTCCTGTCATATTATCGATGTAAACAAGGCACGCGATAAATAGCCATACAATGCCTTTCAACATTACAATAAGAATAATAACTAGAGTTTCTATTCTCCAAAATAATGGAACGCCCTAGAAATTGTTTCTATTCTCCAAAAGAGTACGGCAATGGCACATTGTGTCGGCCATCCTAATAAGTCGGCAGGGGAAATTCATTTCGTCTTCTACAAATTGCACCTGTACTCCCTGATCGAAGGGGTGAAAAATAACGCTCGAGCAAATATTTGGACAGTTCAATGCAGTAACCCAGAAAGAAATAGTACAGACAATTATCGCAAATAAGGGAAGTTCGCAGCTACATGTACCTATCATTTAGGTGTGTAAACTTCCCAAGTAAAACAAAGTGCAGCATATTGTTGCTGCTGCTAGGTTAAAAATGTTTGATGTATTTTAAGCTCCGAGAATACCCCTGCGATAGGCATCTGGACTAAAAGAACACAGTAAGGAGGCTGAATAAATACTAATTCAGGTGGCGTCGATATTTATTTACCCACCTTTATCTCCATTCAAGACAAATCGTAATTGCATCACCCGGCCTGCTCCCTGCAATTGTATGTGATTGTATGAGCATCGACCAACGATCAAAATCCGTGGCATCTTCACTTATAGTGGTGCTACAGTTGACTAATATTCAACAGTACAGGTCTACAGTAGCGTCAACATTATTCGATGTAGTGTGGTAAAACAATTGTAATAGATAAAAAAAGATAAAAAAAGACAGACCCGATCTACAATTGGCTGTTATGAGCCTTAATCTAACCAGTAGCAGTTACCAAGCCGACTTTTATATCACATGCTTATCATTAGGTGTCTCGCAGCAATATATAACGTCAACTTCGGCGTCGCCAAAACGAGCGTTCTAATCATCGAAAATGACAAAACGGCAGTTCAGTTTGTCTGCTGGCTCGTTGTATGAGTCTTATCACTCCCCCTAATGTTCTGTTATTGTATAGTTGATGGGAGGAGATAAGGCATACCATGTCCGAAAGCAATGGTAGACAAGGTCTATAGGAGATAGAGGATGGGGGTATTATATATAGAGAGAGATAGAGAGAGAGAGATAGAGAGAGAGAGAGAGAGATAGAGAGAGAGAGATATTAGAGAGAGAGAGAGAAATAGAGAGAGATATACATATAGAGATAGAAAAAGAGATACAGAAGAGGGAGATATATAGAGAGAGAGAGAGATCTCTCTATCTCTATATATCTAGGTCTCTATATATATAGATAGAGATATCTATAGATAGATATATAGATATATATATATATGATATATCTATATATATAATATATAAGATATATAATATCTCTACTCTATCTCTCTCTCTCTCTCTCTCTATCCTCTCTCTCTCTCTCTCTCTCTCTCTCTCTCTCTCTCTCTCTCTCTATATCTATATCTCTCTCTCTCTCTCTCTCTCTCTCTATCTCTCTCTCTCTCTCTCTCTCTCTCTCTCTCTCTCTCTCTATATCTCTCTCTCTCTCTTCTCTCTCTCTCTCTCTCTCTCTATACTCCCCTAATGTTTGTTATTGTATAGTTGAGGGGAGGAAGGAAAGAAGGCATAACCAGGGCCGAGAAAGCAAGGGGAGGAGAGAGCGAGAGGAGAGAGAGGGTTATGAGCCCGAGAGGGAGAGAGAGAGAGAGAGAGAGAGAGAGAGAGAGAGACAGAGAGAGAGAGAGGATAGAGATCTCTATATAGACTAGAGAGAGAGAGATAGAGAGAGGAGAGAGAGAGATAGATAGAGAGATAGGAGAGAGAGAGAGAGAGAGAGAGAGAGAGAGAGAGAGAGAGAGAGATGATAGATAGAGAGAGAGAGAGAGATATATATATAGATATAGAGATATAGATATAGATAGAGAGAGATAGAGAGAGAGAGAGATATATCTATATATATATATATATATATATATATATATAATATATATATATATATATATATATATATATATATATATATATATACCCAGTGGGCACAACACGTGGAATTAGCCCAACAGACCAAGAGTCGATCGGGTACTCCCTTCTTGGTCTAACAGGACAACACGCAGTTAAATGGTTGATTGACAGATGTGCTTAACTTATCACGTTAAAAATACGTACTGAGAAGAATTTAAAGCCACCAACAGTGAGAGTATTGACTGAATTTAATTGCTGTGGGTTATTTTTTTACCAATATCCGGAGAACACTTGATATTCGATAATATTCTAACTTTTCGGCGACATTCCACTCCGAATTTTGGTGGGAAGAATTCCCTAGAACTTCCGGTGCCAACAAACAGTCTCCTGCAGTTCGTTGTCGTTAACGACCGCATGGAATTTGCTGAGTTGCAATCGTACCATTATTGTCATCATCTGTCTGATTATACTTTTCACAGGTGAGTCAATTTATACTAGATGCATACCTTACAACTTTCCTTTATTCAGCTGCATAATAAGTCTGTTTCGAACCAAAGAGCGATAATACAGATGGAAAATGCTGGCGAGGACATAGGCAAAATTTTTTTGATCTTGTTTCTTTTCAATTTGGGTAAATATTTGCCAATTTTGGGGTTTTGTACATTCCTTATCGTTAGATAGAAGAGTATTGGTATTTATTTATTAATAATAACGCAATTTGATTTGAAATAACGATGGTTATAGTATTATTTATAGTTTGTGTGCTCAAAGCTTAGTAAAAAAACACACTGGCATTTTTACTCCCCGATAACTGCGTCAGGATAGTATGTCAGGATGTTCGATACGAGGGGTACGATTTTCTGCATTAATTTATGAATTTGTTTATTTTACAGTAACAGATGTCACGCTGTGCCAACTGTGGTGAAGACTGGCCGGAGGGGAGCCATCACAAGTATAGTGTGCTCACTGTTGCCTCCCCATATACTGCGCGGAAAGCCTTCCCTGGTATGAGCTGCCCAATCAAGCAACGTCGCAACGATTTGAACCTTCGTACCGTCTTCAAGCGTTCCACAAGAAAGAGGACATGGCCCACGCACACCCCTAAGCGGCCCAAGAGGTTGGTCCCAGACAGCACCCCAACAAAGGCACCACCTTCCAAGCGCTCATCATCAGGAGCCAGTGCTGAGCCATCAGACCATTCCGAAGCTCCAACAGCTACACCAACACTAACGACACCCGTGTCATCCTTCAAGGATCGGGCAAAGTCATATATTGATGGCAGTCAATATATCAAGGCCTTTCGAACCCTTATTTCAAATTCATCGGCTGCCAAGGCTGCTCTCCACACTTTGGCGGCCCAGGAGATACGAAAGGAGATGGTACAGGCCTGGTTCAATGGAACCAGTCCCCTCTCATCCCTGCAGTCTCCTGTCTCAAAGGAAAGGCTAGATGTTTTCTCGTGGCATGCCATCCACGAGGAAGCAAGTACCACACTTCCTTTGGTGGTCAAAGTGCTGGAGGTAGCAATGCCATCCACCAAAGTTATGACTCGGCATTTTACCAGAGGACCGCGCACCGAAAGAAGGCAAGTACTGTCTCTCTTTGCTACTTAGTCTTCTGTTCATCATTGAATGAACTTGATTGTTTCCGTTCCTATCTTTTCCTGTCTTAAACTTACATCGGATTTAAACCTGACCGATTATGGTGCTGCTGTGAATATTAACAAAGTCTGCTCCTTCTTTGACTGTGTAGATTTCTAACCGAGGAGGAGGCGCTCCAAAAGAGGACCGTTCGGCTTGCTATGATGCTGGGCATCATTTTTTACAGCCGCAATCCTCGGCGGTATAGTTTCATACAGGCCATGATGAGTGTTGACCTCTGGTTGCAAGACGCTTCCCATGCAACTGTCCGCAGCCTCAATTTTCTGGGAGTGTCGCAGGGTGTCGATGCAGCACGCAACCATGTCGACAACATCAGGGCTGGCTATGAACAGAAAGTAGTGTCTTGGAGGCTAGAGGCAGAGGTGTGTATACTAGTGTATTCTGCTACTGATACCACAATTTTGCTAGTTGTAAAAACAAAATCATGAGGCCCTTTGCTGCATAGAGTAGGACACCAAATTTGAGTATTTGTCTGCATAGCTTTATAGCTGCTGTTCCGAAGAGACAGGTTATCAACTTTGTGCTGTGTCTGTGTTAATCAAGGCCAGTTATGGACAACAGACGCGACGGCGCCTCTCTCACGGTCCAGAACCTGCACCTCCACCAGCTGGATGCAGCGTCTGCTTCGACAACGTACAGTTTCAATCACATCGGAAGCACCAACGAAAAGACGCCACCTCTGAGTTTATCATCAGTTTCTTAGCTTTTGCTACGAGCCACAGAGTGCGTGCTTCCCCGTCACTTGTCTCAGCCCAATGGTCTCCTTCCCTTGCTGCGGATTTGGACACATCTGTCTTTCTCCCGGCTGACCCGGATTTCAAGCTCCAGCGTGCTGATCTGGGCGCTGCAATGAAACGGGATCCTGGTTCTTCACCTTGCTGCGTTCACTCGGTGTAAGAATCGGATCGCTCGCACGACTCCCCATCCTTACACTGAGGTCATGAAGACCAAGTCAGAGGTAGTTAGTTTAGGTGTCATCCAGGGCAACCCAGCCGCAACCCCAGATACCATCGACGTGCTCGACAATCTGATGGCCTACGTCCCAGTGGATGGCAATAGGACCATGCCCGTTCCTTGCCATGGGGACGGTGGGACAGTTGAAAGTGTGACCAAGGCGAAGCGGGGAAGGGTGCTATCTTGCGCCCGGAGCCATTTGTTCCGCCCACTCAAGGAGGTTCCTCAGGAGTTCCACAAAGAGGGACTGCTAATGCAGGTGAGAATATCATATTTAGCTCAATCATTCTTTCAACAAATGCCTGTTCGTCAATACAACCGGGTGTTACTATTTACCAGTTTCTACTGCCAACAACATACATTCTCAGCCATTACTGTTTGCAGGATGTCATGGACAGGTTCTTCACTCAGGCCAGTCGCACCGACCGTGGCACCCTCTACAACATAAAGGACCTATACCAGCACAAGTCAGCTCGCAGCCAAGTGATGAGCAAGCATGTCTGGGATCTCCTCATGGTAAGATGCTCCACCCGTGCTGCTATTGACCTAGAATATGCATTCTTGACAGAACTACTAAAAATATTTGGTTATTGGCGTAAACGCTGTGCTGATCATAGTATTATTTGTATTGTGGCAGTTTGCCACTGAGGGTATGACGGTGCTGCTGGCCATGAAGTTTATGGGGATATTCACCAGGCAAGGGAGAGCTACGGGGCGCATCGCTCCAACAGAGACTCATCTGCTGCTTACCTTTTCTGCCGATGTCATACTGGTGAGACTCGAGGGACTACAATACAATTGATAAATGCTTCTCTACTGCTCATAAACCAATGGTATTTATGCAATTCCATCTGCTACAGAAAAGGAAGAGACCCTCGTTCAGTGCTGAAACTCAACGTGCCCACTTGTATGGTTGCACTTGTCATGTCTTGAGCCCCCACTTGTCAGTGCCCCACCACAGGACGAGGACTGGTATTGCAGTGAGGCCTGCGAAAGTGCCGACGGTTACATCTACTGAACCTGTCAGAGTCGGCTGTCTCTTTACTTTGGTATGGTGCAATGTGCCATGAAGGAAGGCTGCCACCGCTATGAGTGGTACCACCCTTCTTGCCTGGGCAAAGACGGAGTGGATGTGTTTCCTGGTGAGTGTAACTAATTTTTAAAGTTTCTGTAATGGGAATAAGACAATTACAAATAGGATTATGGGTCGCACCACTGACAGCTTGAATGGTTGACATGTTACAGAAAATTGGTTCTGCAGTGACCAATGCAGCCTGGCTGAGCAGGAAGATGATGGTGTTTTGCAACACAACCTGGCATTACTCTGGTCAGGACTAAACCTCGCTGTTCGTCGCAGTGCAGTGCGAGAAGGAGATAGGGAGAGGATGCTGACGTACTGGCGACTAGACATGCTCCAGTTCTGGGAGTCAAACCACCCACGATACCTGCGGATAAGCCACACACTCCTGGCCTGTTAGTGCAGACTATTTTGTTTATGAGTATCAATCTTGTTGGTGTCCTTAAAAAAGTAGGCAGTCTATTAAGGGTGTTGATAATGCAGATACCGGCGGATTTCTGTCTCCTGCTATGGCCCACGAGATCACCTGGAACCGCACAGTTAACAGCAGTGGTAGGGACTCTGGAAACATTGGAATGGATCAGATGAATGAATTTTTGAACAACGAATTCAAAGGTAAGTACTCAAGAAAAGCACCGATACAACAGTATGAATTAATTTCCATTAATTACAACAAAGAAAATTAATGCAATGGGATAATAGACTCAATCCCACATTATCTGATCATTATGCTCTTGGTCAATGTGCAGGGATGATCAAGCATTGTCACGGCCGCTACACCCCCGTTCAGGTACAAAGATGCAGCCAAATGATCGGACCCTTTAAACGTGAGCTAGAGAGGCTTTTCCAGGGGTGTCCGGGTGAAGCACAGCACAGGAAAGGCGTACCGTAAGGATATTGCCAGCTTTCTGCCAGAGTACACCAGTGATGGCCTGTTTGATTACTTCATACCACGCAGCGATTCCGCCTTTCCCAACTTTGCACGGGGAACTGGAAAACTTCGAGATCCTGTGCATCTTGGAGAACGGCTGAAAGAGCTGAGCATTCAGATGGACAATTACCGGAAACTGGAAGCTTTTGAGAGCTCCTAGTGGTTTTAGCCATCTGAACCTCTAGTGGCTCTTGCTACAACCTTGTACAGCATTGACTCACGCAGCGGCACCTCTTCAAACGGCTCTTTTCAGAGCCACCTTGTCTTCACACGGCTCTTTTTCGAGCCACTTTGTCTTCACATGGCTCTTTTCAGAGCCACCTTCTTGACACTGCTCTTTTTAGAGCCACCTTGTCATCACACGGCTCTTTTCAGAGCCACCCCATCCTTTTGGAAGATGCTTATATTGCTTGTTGCACTGTTTATTTGTGTCTATTATTGTCTATATTTATGTTCCTACCAAGTCTTTGATTTGAGGCAAAAACTATATGGCCTGTCAATGCTGTAGGTGTACAGTAGTGGCTACTAGCTAGTAGTGTCCCTCAATAATGTCATGTTATGGCCTATGCATTTTCTGCAAATTAGGTAGTTTAAAGGCAATAACTTCAGACATGAAATTGGACAAATATGTTGATGGTTACACGTGTTCATAAGTTCACTGTGGATTTCTGCATGGGTACACTCAACATATACCAACTCATTGGGTACTACCCATGCATGGTATGGCTTCAACGAATTGCAAGGTGGGTATGTTTTAAGATATTGGGGGTCGGTAAATAGATTTTGAGGTCTGTATGGTTGTTCAATATAACATGTGCCATTGAGGCTGGTATTATTGGAGCAAAAAAACAGAATCGCAAAGCAACATAAGCATCTTCCAAAAGGAGGGAGTGGCTCTGAAAAGAGCCGTGTGAATTCACCGGAGGCTTAATCACAAATTGAGCAGCACCCAGGGGAACCACAACAACTGCTGATGTCGCTGTCAGAAACAGTTCCCATTTTCAGGGTCCTCAACACAAATTCGCGGATGCAAGTTTTCGTTTCGAAAAACCGAGCCATTTCCACGTCGATCTTCAGCGTGGAGTAAGGTGGGGTATACAGGATGGCCTTGCCGGGCCGTCCGTCAAGAGAGCAGCGCCCTACTTCTTGCCAATACATCAGAATGTTGGCTGACGTAGTCAATGTCGGGGATCTGTACCCCCACACCAAATGCTAACGTGGAGATGAGGCACCGCAACTTGCCGTTTTTGGCAGCAAAGCGCTGTGGGACGCTCACTTGGCCCACCGGGTCTATCCTGGAGTGGAAATTGTCCACGAGACGATCCCCAGGTTCTATCCCCCCAGCCCAGAAGCTGTCCCCCAGCTCCTCAATCAGGTATTGGGTAATGGACCAGCACATATCTATGCTCCTGCATGCGCATGATACATAATTAATATTTAGCTTATAAAACAAGGAGGACAAATGATTGCCGTTTTACTCTAAAGTAACATTAGCTCTTTGAACTAGGAACATGGCCCTATGTATGTAGCAGTTTTTCGAACCTGACAAAAAATAAAACTTTAGGAGCCTCGCGTCGGCCCTCCTTCAACATCTTTGCGACCCATTGAAGGTTGTGTTCCAGTGTGGCCTTCCCTCTGACCACCGACGAGTGGATGTTGCTCCTGCAAAAATGCAATGACTCGTGTTGAAATTAATTCATTTATTATCTGTCATAAATGAACTGCTAATCAGAAAAATCTCTCAAGTTGCTGACATGATATAACATATCGTCGCGTACCGGTTTGGCACCTTCGTCTCGTATTCGCACAAGAGGGCCAAGATGCTTCTTGTCACCGTGGCCGTGACCATAGCAACAGGCACGCCTGGCAACAAGCTGCGAAGCTGGGCGACCTGTTGGTACTTGGGCCCGAATGAGTCCCCCCTGAAGCACATGTCAAGTTCAACAAGGTATAATAAAAAAAGATCTGGTGCTAATGTTGATGAGCAAAAGTCGATAGGCCGAGGTACATCTTACCACTCTATCAGACAATGGGCCTCATCCATTGCCAGGACGCATATCGAACTACGTAGTGCAAGTAGCACACTGTGCCACTTGGTGGCCACGATGGCCTCGGGTGTGGCCAGGAGAAGGCTGTACTTCCTCTGCTTGATAGCTGGCAAAAGATACATAGGCACGTCAATAATTGCTAGCTGGTGATACAGTTGGATCTCAATACTTATTCAATATCAGAACTATCACAGAATTAAACAATCATATAAAACATATGGCTACATATGGGCAGCGGCATACCTTCCAATGTTTCAGGTGGGATCGTTGTAGCGTCCATGATGGCAGTGCATGACAGACCCAGTAAGTAAATACATGGTGGAGGTTTAGTGTGTGGTACAGGTGGCTTTAGTATTAGAGATGCATGTATATAGTAGTAGTATGTAGTAATTTTCTTACCACTGGCAGTGACCACGAGGAGATCTGTGAAGATGTCAGTGATACAGAGTATGTGTGGCTAGTGCAAAGACCCCAGCAGGAACTGAAGAACAAAACAGACACAATACCTTTCACTGGGGTGGATCGTAAGACATTATTGAAATTGACAACACAAGTGGCTACCAGATACCATATGTCTTACACACAGCACCTAGCGATGGTATCAGCAACAGTTGTAGCTGCTGGTGAGGACATGCAAGAAGTTGTCGCAAGTTCAGCTACCATCAAACGCCATCGTAAGTCAGCCCAACAAAAAAAGGCTAAAGAAATCCGAGCCAAGAAAGTTAGGCCTAGGTATCCCGTGGTCCACTGGGATGGCAAGATCATTGACTATGCATTAGGTATGCATGATGACTGCAATGCCGTGGTTTAAAGTGGACCAGGTGACTGTCCCCCAACATTCTTAGGAGCCCCTATTGTTAGGAGAGGAACAGGAGAACAGCTCTGCAACTCATGCTTAGACATTCTCCAAGTCTATGATATCCCCAGAGAGTCCATTGTTGCTGGTGTGTTTGATACCACAGCCTCTAACACCGGCATCCAGCAAGGCTGTTGCATCCGTTTGGAGCAGGCTGTTGCCCATGCGTTTCTGTGGAATGCTTGTAGACACCACATGGCAGAGCTACACATCAAGCATATGTGGTCAAACTTCATACCTGCCACAAAGGGTATGTATATACACTTACAGTTACTCTATACAGACAAGGTCTACCAATATTGTGTATACTAGTAAACCAGTTTTAATGTACATTGTGCAAATCAGTAGGAGTGTGTTTGACCAAAAGCATATATCTTATAGGTCCTGTGGAGCCCATATTCAAGCGCTTCCAGGAGTGGTATCTCCCTCTGGCCAGAGTCGCTGCAGCTGCAGTACCACCTCAAGTGTTCCCAGATCCTAATGGGTTGGCACAGTGGGAGTGGCCTGCTGACTTTGCTGGTTCTCCAACTGGACCGTACACCTTGGTCAAGACCCTCGCTCTGGGGCCAGGGACCAGTTGGTGGCCAACACCTTTGAGAGGGAGGACTACCGTGAGCTGACAGAGCTCATCTACTTCTACCTGGGGGGTGATGTGAGTTCATGTTAGAGTTCATGAATAAATATCAAACCTAGTATATTGAACTGTCTGTTTAGATACCCAGGGGATCAGAATGTGCCAACCATTCATGAATTAAAAGATGCATCAAACACCAAATCTAGTATATTCTGTATGAACTGTCAGTTAAGGCAATGATCTTGGCTTCTCAGTGGAACAGTGGAACAACAGGCTGCCAGGGAAGGGCTCGAGAGCATCAAACGGCACCTTTGGTACCTGGTGCCAGAGCAGGTCGTACTGTGCCTCTTCGATGATGGTGTATCAGAAGATGAGAAGAAGGAGATAGCAAGGGATCTGGTAGCACACCCTGCACCACCAACGACAAGGCACCTGGTGGAGCTACCAGTGTAACTGGTGCCACGTCATGGAATAGAGTAATCTAACTATTCAGCGTCATAGCAACGACAAATAAGTAATGGAGCAACTAGTCTCATAAGCATCATAGTACCTGCTATCCTAATCAGATTAACCAGCCTCAAAGCGCTAGACGCGATTACTGACAGATCAAAGCCACCTGACGGCGAAAGCTTACTGTTCAGAAGCATAGCAACTGATGGAGCAAAAAAACCTATCAACGTCGTTCCACTTGGTAGAAGTAATTTGCCTAATTAGCGTCTAATCCATTACATAACTATCCAATCAGTTTAAATGGACCCGATTAAGTGAACAATAATAAACGTCGCAGCAATATTGTAAAGACGCTGCACTGTCAGAGTGATCAAGCGTCATCGTTGTTATGTAAAGGCTTACATTTTGCCGGTCATACCGCGAACAATACAACATGTACAGGAGCCCCGTAAGAGCAACCATCTTATTAATCAATGGTAGAATACACAATGCAACCTCTCGACGAATGACTTGAATGCCACCGTCAATATCCGGATAATTCTGTATTCCATCCATCTCTGTCAATTTATTACACATTATGGTGATCTTAACGTCCTCCAAGGATCCGTCCCTGTTAGCGTCAGCTTACAGCGTACTATTCATTTTGTGCGAATCATTATATATCAATTCAGGGGTTTGCTACCTTTTTATCCAGAAAAAATTATCGGTTTATTAGGAAGGGCAACAAAACATATGTGACAGATAAGTAAAGATAAAAGTAATAGTTGATAAGTTGATAAATGACATGTTATCATTTGCTTCCAAAAGTTTGCCTTTGATCACCGAGTGATTTGCTTTGCTATTCATGTGAATTTTGATTTTTGAAAGCTGATTCGTTGTACAATGGCCCAGCATCAATATTGGATTACATATGATTAATAGTTTGGCGGATCCAATGTTAGCTAAGTTGTTCTTTGACTTAGGTTATACTGGCATCACTTCTTCTTTTAGAATTTGCATATAAAATAATATGACAACAATATACAGGATAGGCCCAGATTAATATTTACTTTTCGGTTTAAGAAACGCAACATGGATACACATTTTTTAACAACTGATCTATAACCATTTGTACACACCTAACCTTATGAATGTATGCACACAATTGTGCATCTTATGCCCTTTACGGCCGATGCTACACGCTGCCTTCATAGCAGTTATCAGTAATATGTTCATCGTAGCGATATGGCTTCGAAGCAGACACAGCGTATTCATGTCTGTACAATCTGCTCGTTGTATAGCAACTAAAAGGTTTCCATGCTCGATCTGCTGCTGCATTGCATTAGGTATTGTGCAATTGTATATACGGCACTTAGACAAATGGAGTAAAAGATCATATGTGGACCAGAATCCAGTCATAAAAATCATTTTTTAAACGCTTGGATACGTCACATATTGACGTAGGATGATGCAGCAATAATGAGTCATAGTTTGTTCAATATATTACGTGTGTGAATATGCTAGCTGTGTGATCAACGCTGGGAGAGAGCACGTTAGTGCTTTTACCGCCGCGCATCTGGTTCCTACACTTGGTAACACTACCCATGTATGGCAGCTGATGCTTAATGTCTATTAGTCGCGCTATTACCCATGTGAGGAGGGTATACATACATACATACATACATACATACATACATACATACATACATACATACATACATACATACATACATACATACAGACATACATACATACATACATACATACATACATACATACAGACATACATACATACATACATACATACATACATACATACATACATACATACACAGACAGACAGACATACATACATACATATACAGACACATACAGACATACATACATACATACATACATACATACATACATACATACATACATACAGACACATACACATACATACATACACACATGCATACATACAGTCGAACACACATACATACATACATACATACATACATACATACATACATACATACATACATACATACATACATACATACATACATACATACATACATACATACATACATACATACATACATACATACATACATACATACATACATACATACATACATACATACATACATACATACATACATACATACATACATACATACATACATACATACATACATACATACATACATACATACATACATACATACATACATACATACATACACACATACATACATTCACAGACATACATACATACATACATACATACATACATACATACATACATACATACATACATACATACATACATACATACATACATACATACATACATACATACATACATACATACATACATACATACATACATACATACATACATACATACATACATACATACATACATACATATACATACATACATACATACATACATACATACATACATACATACATACATACATACATACATACATACATACATACATACATACATACATACATACATACATACATACATACATACATACATACATACATACATACATACATACATACATACATACATACATACATACATACATACATACATACATACATACATACATACATACATACATACATACATACATACATACATACATACATACATACATACATACATACATACATACATACATACATACATACATACATACATACATACATACATACATATACATACATACATACATACATACATACATACATACATACATACATACATACAATACATACAGTACATACATACATACATACATACATACATACATACATACATATATACACATACATACATACATACATATATACATACATAAATACATACATACATACATACATACATACATACATACATACATACATACATACATACATACATACATACATACATACATACATACATACATACATACATACATACATACATACATACATACATACATACATACATACATACATACATACATACATACATACATACATACATACATACATACATACATACATACATACATACATACATACATACATACATACATACATACATACATACATACATACATACATACATACATACATACATACATACATACATACATACATACATACATACATACATACATACATACATACATACATACATACATACATACATACATACATACATACATACATACATACATACATACATACATACATACATACATTCATACATACATGCATACATACATACATACATACATACATACATACATACATACAAACGTACATACATTACATACATACATACATACATACATACATACATACATACACACATGTATACATACATAAATACATACATCAGAGACAAATAAGCATTTAATAACAATATATTTGATGCCCTTGAAATTTGCAGTTGCCTTCGTACAAAATCCATTCACTTTGACCTCTGCATCATTGCATATGTACATAAGATGTCTCTTGGCATGGCTCATTGTTATATTATGATATGTTAGCAATAATCGTGACTGTTGAACGTAACTTTCTAGCTTCATTAGATTTCTGCGACATTATTCTGAGTCATAACGCCTTTCGCGTAGATAAGCATACAGTCGTTTAGTAAGATAGTGTTGGACTGGTTGAGATAATGAGCAAATAAGCGATCGCTGTGAATAACTTATCTCATTGAGCTTAATTACAAGTGCTAATTGACCTCCAGGCAGGTTTTACAATATTACATAAAAGAAACAATTTGACGGCTTAATCAGATTATGGTTAACTTCACACGGAAAATCATTTGGAAGTAAATCAGAAAAGTTTACAAGCTAATATTTTTAGTTCTTTTTGATAAATGACGCACGAGTAAAATGTACGCACGCTAACCGTACTGAGGATTTCGCCATGCTACGCGGCGGAAAATATATTGCTAATCAATCATGTACGGCTTTGCTGTTGATAAATAAGGTAGGATTGGTGTTCCTTTGATATATTGCGTGTGATAGATGACCACTCTGGTGTCTTTGTTGATGAAGTGGATGGCGGCATGAGGGAAGCCGCTACCAGTTCGTGCAGTTTGTTGCAATTAATGCGCGGTCTTACTTATTGTACTAGTCACATCAGATAGAGGGGTACTGTTTAACAATTGAAACATCAGGATAGGAATCATTTTGCATTTGCCAACATGCTGACTTAGTGGTCTGTAGGAGAATGATTGATGTTAAGTAGTAGTTTTTGTCTTGTTTCCATCATTCGGTGGTGCAAATGCTGATAGCGTTTTGAAAATGGTATCGTTCGATATTGTCCCGAATTGTTACACTATTGGGTACCATATCCGGGGTTTTTCTTGGCTGACGAATGTATAATGTACGTCAATTGATTGGTCACATGCTCATTTGCTAAGACGTCGTTTCGTAACTCAATAATTTTAATTATGTAGACATTTCGGCACAGACAAAACTGGAGTACTTTTTTATATAACCGATGACCTGATATTGTTAACATTCTGTGAATCTAATGAGTGTTCACGTGTATATATCCTCAGCTCAAATAACGTTCCACGAGTAGATCACAAGTGGCAAGAGAATAATTCAAGCAGCTTATTTTACAATATTTCATTTCTGGGCAATAAACGACAGGGGAAACTATGATAGTTATTTATAGAAAGCATGAGATCAATATAATGCATATTTCCTGCTGTTGCTCCTCGCACCTGTCTTGCAGCTTAAGTCTTGCCTCTTCAGTTGGTATTCCAATTCAAAGAGTGAAAGGGGTAATTCATATCTGTTGAATGCGGTACGCATGCGTATGCATTGCATAGCGTTGCAAACATGTGATCGGAAGGCCCTATGGGGTGCGACATATACCGAAAATACATCTCTATAGCGTAGACATATGAAAAAAACCTTTTTAAACTATAAGGTTTGTGTATTGACATCAAAAGACGCGCCATGAGCTTCCCACTTTATCATCTCAGGTGGTTACAGACTGGGGACGCTTAAGTATCGTTGTAAAGCACGCCAGGGTTCCAATCATATCGAATCATACTATCAGCAGGACGCAGGCAAATATAAAATAACATTCAGACGAGGAACTCTTTCTTTGTTCGATGGATGGAGCCTTAGCTATGTGGGTTGCTGTTATTGATAAACAACCCTACGAAAATACATCAAAATCAAGCGCTTGTATGACTTTCAGAAAACTCGCATATTGTAGTTGTCGATCCAAATAAACCAGCCGTAGACGGATAAATATTTAGGACCCTCTGAATGAAATTAAAGATTCGAAATCGTGAGGTCGCATCGTCATTTGTGAATATCATGCAAAGTATATCGCGAAGATGAAATTTGCGTTCACAGTAAATCAAACACAATCACCAGGAACCTTTTGCATTAGGTAACGGCAATGGCTGTTTAATATATTATGTTGAGGAAATGAAGTCGACCTATATGTTGAGTGAACGCAGAACCCACGCAACTACTCCCCTTTCCCCTCAATGTCCATGAGCTTTTATGATAAATAATGATACGCAGCTTTCTCATTGACAGATTGTAATGCTGCTTAAATAATAGGAACCTTTGTACGTCTCAAATGCTACCTTCGCCCAAGTATACCATACCAGATTCTTTCAAATGCCATGCCTCAGAACCGTTAAGTTCGAATAACATTTCTGTGTTCCCGCTCATTGCCCTGTGACGAGAATTTGGTGAAATAGTGAAGCTTGTTGCATTCTCCGTCATGCCAATGACCACCACAAACTTTCCATTTGACCAATTAGGAAAATTACGCATTAATTACAACTATTCTCGTGACCGTAATTGATGCGTATGAGGTAGGATCAACGACAAATTATATAAATCACTGCAGCAGTTATTATGTCATTTCAGGCAAACTGCATTTGCCGCAATGCCGAGGGCATCAGCATCAATCAAAGCTACTACCGGAACATAACTGGCTTATGTGTATGGGCGACCCGTATTTATCGCATATCAGATGGGATCATCGACGCATTCCATCCAATACTGCAGAAGCAAGTACGTCCGTTCCGGCACAATTGAGTGGCCCTCATTTCAAGGGGTAAAGAGCATCAATCGTAGCTACCACCAGATACCAGCAGGATAGTTGATCGGCATTATTAGTTATATTTAACATGACACTTGTTAATGACAGGTTACAGGCAAAACATTCCATGTATGCTAGAGACGTTTTGTTACCTAACTATACTATAATATGGTTATTAGCCGGCATTATTATGTAGCCTGAACAGTGTCAGCGAAAAATTATCACATAGCATTTTATTAGCTACCCGAAATCTTCAAGGATGCTGGCTAAATTAAATAAGAGGCATTTTCGTGCATTTTACATCGCAAAATCGATTATTAAACGTATGACTTTGCAAACTACGTGGTTGAAGTTTGCATTGATTAAATGTTAAAATACCCGCAATTCGTCACCAAACGGTATTGTCAGAATAGGATTGCATACATTGGGCTATTCTTTTAACAGAGGTATTTATTCATATTGATAAATTCTTTGCTACTATCTCGTCATACACATCGCGCGTGCGGTATCAAGTAATCTAGTGAAGAAGTGGATCACAGCTCGTTTACTATCAGTTGATGCAAACTTTTGACGGCAGAGAAGAACAAGAGTTGCGTTAACGCTCTGGGCGTTTTGACGACTGTATCTGCGCACACGTGGCGCGGCAAATGGCTAGTATCTACTAGTACTTGCATTTACTGCGCCTGTTGTATATCATTTTGAAGCTTCGTTAGATTCCATTGATATTGGTACAAATCATAACACCGCATTGCTAAATTTACACGGAAAATCAGCTGGAAGTGAGGCAATTTATCCTTCAAGTATGGGGTATACGAGTTGTACATTTTCAATTACACAACCTTAATACACATATGCCTCATAAACATATCAGGAGCCGGAAGGCTACTTAGACCTCCCATTGCTCGGAAGTGAGATTTGTATTGAAATCTCCATTCAGAAATATGTAATATTTGATATTGCTCTTCACAAAAAGTCAACAATACAGCGGCATATATCAACATGATCATTCAGATTTGCATTGCTTCTAGAGCCTCATAAACTCACCAATAAGGATATTGCTGTCAACCTAGCGTCACCCAAGCAGTTGGCAAGCTCTAGCTGGCATATAAATTACTTAATGCCGGGAACGTTAAATTGTGGTGAACATATATATCACATTTAGACTATTGTTCACATTTCAAACTCCCACGATAAACGGCGGTTTATGCTAGTCTTTACCTAGCATTAAGAACCATTTATTCACGTCATTGTGGTTATGTAGATTAGAGCTCATGTGTTCTTTTATACTTAACCAGGATGATGCAGAAAAAGAAACCATTGACAAGCATTAACGAAGCTGTTTAGCCCCATATCAGGCACTCAGTTAAACAGAGTTAGATACAATCTCGATTTGTCAGGGTTATTCTTACCTGAACCGCTCGTCCAGACACATATCATCTGTCGCAATTCATCATCCCAGAATGACACAGCACAGCATTATATTTAATGACGAATGTGAATGTTTTCATTTAACCATTTGCCTAGGCTGGCTCCCATTGTAATCTTAGCATCAAGTAGCAATCACGGAAAGATTACGCTACTACTGTTTTCATGAATAAGATGGTAAATACGACAATGCCATACGCGAACGCTAATATACGTAAGCATTAAGAGAAGATATTATAATTGGTCCATACAAAAAATGCCAACCTGTGCGCACATGATGATAACGGTGCAGATGACGTTTGAAGACAGTCGGTGTTGGGCGGTGGCTGATGGAATTAATAATGCTGGAAGAATAACTGACGATCTGATAGCCACGATATAAGGGCTAACAAAAATATCAGCATCGTGATCGTGGACACGTAGCGCTGCTCTTTATGGTCACACATTTTAGGAAAACGGGAGGCCCAAGTTAGTTTTCTAAGGATTGCTATTAGATTGTTGCAACACAAACGTTGATTTGATCGCATTTACCTAATTGTAGGAAAAACCACAACGTCTGAACACAGATACGTATGCTCCAAAATACCGTTTACTGTACGCGACACGCAATAACGGGGGAGATACACATATGTAGAAGGTTGGTTGTAAGATAGCTGTAGTAACGCAGTAACAGACGCAGTTGCTTAAATGATAGTTAACCCAGTGATAATTGAAATATGTCAAAATGACTTGCCAGTAAGGCGTGTTGGGGATGCAACTAGAAGAAGCCATTCACAGAGGCCCTCCCTCCAACGTAGCGACTTATTGTCCAATATAAGGTACGATTTAGAAATACTATCATCTATCTGATGTAGCATAATGATATTAAGAAACATTTTGTGAGTGATAGCTATTACGATATTAATGCTTCCACATCAATGCACGAGTCAACTGAAATATTTACTAATAAAATATTATAAAGACAACACCTTTTAAGTTCTATCCTGTGGCTGAAAATATTCACCAGTGATAACTAAACGGCATTGGGTTTTGCGCTTCTTGTAAGTTTCGTGATTGGAGTGAGGATATGTCTGGTACTCTGGTAAATTAAGCTGCAGCTAAACCAGCATGGCTGTAAAGTAACCTATATATACATGATATGCGCGGGAGCAATGAGCTCAGATTATATTGTTGATACCCTGAGATTAATAAGCCAAGAACAAAGGAGCTTATATACCCGGTGTCGTAAGGATTGTTTCCACGGCAACGAGCTGCGTGACACAGCGCACTCTAAATATTTCTTTTAAGCAGCTTCTTTGTAAGACCCTATCATGATTCGCTGTTGCTGAGGCTGGCATCCCCTAGTTAATTACGCCAACTAGATGGAGGTTGACGATGCCGTAATACAATGATTGCAATGACATCGTTAATAGTTAACTTGTTATGGTGCTGCGATCTTCGTGAACGCCTTGCATATTGCAAATGTACATTATTCATGCTGCGGGGTTGTCCTCAGAGTCGGATATCTGATGTTATAGTAGAACTAACGATGGCGAGCAATGTCTTAACTGTACATCCACACATTATGCGTCCGGAGAGATAAAAGTGGCCAACCTTATGGAATTAGGGCAATCAGTCAAACATATGGGTGTAAATTGCAGTAGTTGTGTCGCGTTTGTCTTTACATTACATTGTATACTTTTAGCTTTAGTTAATGGCTTTCACCATCGGCTAGACTATTCTCTAACAGCCCGGTCACTATGGGTATAAGCATAGGCAATATATATACGAGACATATGAGCATTGGCTAAATGAGCACAGTCAATATGGATACGGATAAGATGTAAATGGGCTAAAATAGCATGGGCAATATGATATCGAACCAAATTAGCGTGGTTTATAAGAGTGTTGGCAATAGTGTACGTTCAATATGGACACGGTCCGCATGGGCTGGTCAATATGGGCATGGGCAATTCGAGCATGGACAGTGTGGGTATGACCATATGGGCACGATCATTCTGATCACGATTAATACAAGCTTGATTCATCAACACTTGTTATGCAGAGAGAGGTTATCCCCAGTTTCATAGGAAATAAGCTTTTTCGACCTTATTATGCACCGCCTATTGGATGTATTTATCTATAGTGGTGATAATCTTTATACCACACTCTGGTGACTTGCTATTCTTAATGAGCTATTCCATTTCAGTACTTTTGTAATGCTTTAAAATGATCGATTGGATTTATTTTATCCTTTCCAAGGACCACATACCTATGTAGCCCTGAGCGGTTGTCGTGAGGTTTTCTTTTGCTCGCCCAAGTCTCGATATAAACACTAGCAACGTTAAAACGTTCATTGAACTTTTGACATACAAAATTCATGCGGAGAATTTCAGTGACAAACACGAACAATACAAAATTACCGATAAACGGTTGAGCGCTGGATATCAAAAGCACAAAAATTCCACGATGTTGAGATGAATCTCTCGATGTGTTTCTCACTTACTGCGCATTGAAACCCCTAATAAATACGTTTGGACAAATCGCACGATTGCTGTTTTTAGATTTAAATGAATCGCGCCAATTATTTGCTTGGTGCTATGCATAGAAGTAGAACATGGTTCATGTTGAACAAATCACACATATGATAGACGCAGCGATGCACACAAATATATGAGGGGTAGATAGAGACGACGGCGATATTGCCGCATTGATTTAATGGCAAAAAGCGACACGTTGCATTGATTCAGTGTTACCTGACGCAGGTAAGTTAAAAGAGAAATGAAAAGCCTACCTCCATAATTTGTTAGCATGCATTTGAGCGTTTGCCATTTAATCGATCTGTCCGTGTAAGTGCGTTCAACGACAATGTTTTATTTGCTCAACTACTCATGAATATAGCGTGTGCAGAAGGGTAGTGTCATGGGTTATATATACAGAGGAAATGTCCCGTGAATTATTAAATTTGTCTTGCAAATGGCAGAATAATCTACACACGTTGCGCCAGGGTTATTTTATTTACATAGCTGTCAAGAAAGGGCCATTACATGCATTCTCTTAAGTCACTACATATCTATAGATATCTAAATAATTATGCATAATATATATATTTATACGTATATATATATATATATATATATATATATATATAATATATATAAATATATATATATATATATATATATATATATATATATATATATATATATATATATAGATATATATATATATATATATATATATATATATATATATATATATATATATATATATATATATATCAATATATATATATATCAATATATATATCTATGCATATATTTATATATATATATATATATATTAATATATATATATCTGTATATATCTATGTATGTAAAATTTGCATCGCTAAATTGAGGCAAGAAGCAGCCGAGTGTACTCGCACCGCGCTGGCTAACGACAATCAGGGAAGAGGAACGGTTTTTTCAGTGTGCATAAAAGTTATGTTTATTAGTCACTCATTCAACAGGGGGATTTTCTCGAATTGGAGGTTTTTCATGCCTTTCACACCCATTACTCCGACCATGAAGAATGTTGGAGACGTAAACCGTATATTATGCCCATGATTATGTGATGGCCACCTTGTTGGTGCCATCGTCATAGGCAGGGACAACTGTGACGACAGAGATGAACGAAAATTAATTTACGATGAAGTTAATGGCCTGCGCTTTGATCAGCTGGCAATACTCCTCCATATAATTCCCTTGCTTTCATATACACATATGTTCATTATTCAGTAATGAGATTGGTCGTATCACGAGAAGGTTGGTGCGTTTTTCAAGTAAAATCCAGTAAATAGACGATGCCAGATTGCTGACTGTATAGCCCGTCTTGTGATTCGTCGTATTGCCTCTTGAAACAAGCGAAGGATTGATGCGACTAAAAATATATAGCTATACATCCCATCATGCACTGCAGGTGATAACAAATTTGGATCGGATTCATCTAGCCTTGATACTAATATATTGGATGACTAAGCACTTTCGCGTGCGTCTACAGATAGCGAGGTAACGGGCGAAATGGTGCACTTGTCCACCAGGTCGATGTATTGATGTGCTTCCGTTCGAATAACTTATCTTGTAGAGCTAATAGAAGTTAGTCATATTGCATGAGCAGATCCATACTACGCTACACGGGATACTTTACATTTCCCTGAGCCACTCGATTGCAGCTCTTTGTGCGTACACTATGGTATTGCGTCGTCCACGCATTGATCAAATATTGCTAATTTATCACCAGCATATATAAAATGCCGAGTCACATATGGATAGCCCTATTTTGATATTCAATCATATGGCGTCGATATTTGAAAAGGCAATCCACATTAGGATGCATTACTTATTGGTTGTGAACTGTTATTACTTTCCGTACAAACCGAAAACCATTTAAACAATAAAGTGTGATAAACTTAATTTGTATACGTTCGAGAGTGTATGTGGTGGGAATGCATGAACGAGGGGGGTAATTGAGCGCATCGACTTCTGTAGATCAGAGAGTAATCTAATCACATACAATTGCTTAAAACCCCAACCAGATTTTGAAACCCAGACGAATGGAAAAAGTTCATTTTAGAAGCATTGAGTTAGACGTTATAGATGTTACAAAGGCGTTTTCTTATAGAAGGGTATATATGTCTTTTGATTCACGCACCAATCAGGTCTGCGCCAAATGAAACCAGGCTCTGTCGTCCATACCTGTATCCTGTGATTGGTTACATAACCGAAGATCAGGCGCTATCAGACAGTGACTCCATTTAACTGGGACCAATGTTTTGGATTGCATTGTTATTTGTTATCATCAATTGATATGGTGCTGTGATGTTCTTGATTTCCCTACTGATCACCCACGGACATCACACATGCTCCGATCTTTATCTTCCTTCTTTTGCGGTATCATGTTAACAGCGATAACGAACGATGCCATGACTGCATATCCTCGCCGGCTGTATTTGTAGGTTTTATCTTGCTTGTCGAATATTTAATTAGGGTTTCCATGTAATGATGTGTAAACAGCAACAACAATGTGACACGTGATTCGACAGTTAATCACGAATGAATCTACGACGTGCGCGGTGATAAAAACGGAGAGAGAGCATCAGAATATGTACAAATGTGCAATTGAGGGACTAAACACGTCAGTGATAACCAAGTCCAATTTGCCGTCTTCATTTTGAGCAATAACTGCATTCCTGCTAATGCTCATGCATTCCCTGTTTCATTTGTGCATTTCACCATCCGTTACACATATAACTGTCAAACTAAGAAGGACGTTGATGAGTTATTATATTTCACAACGAGAAAATCATATTTGTTTGATTACCAAATGAAATAGGAGGTAAAATGTCGGTCTGTGCGACGCATAGATTTAATAGCATGATCCTAGTCATGCTTCGACATATTTTCAGGACAAAAGCATCCGTTATATATATTATAGTATACGTGATGGAAACTGTTAAAAGATGCGCATTAGTCACATCTGAAAGACCCATCAATAATTTGCAGCACTTGAAAAGCCATGCGCTGTGGAACACTGATTTAATTTACTACGACACTCAAATATTAAATGCAATAAACGTACATAATGAATAATCATAAAATATCATTACGAGCATATATTACAGTTCCTATTCTCCAATATAATGGGGCGCTCCCACATCATGACTTGTGCAATAACGCATACAAAATGGCACATAATGTTGGCGTATGCAGCTATTATCTAGGGGCAATTAATTTCCCCGGCTACATATAGCACCTCCGCTCCGATAAGTGAAAAACCATGACGTTTTGCTGGTCAACACATTACAGTCATCCGTTATGCGATATGAACGGCAGTCATTGTGAATATATGTATATATATATTTATACATATATATATATATATGTGTATATATGAATATATATACATACAATTGTATATATATATATATATATATATATATATATATATATATATACTTATATATATTATATATATATTATATATATATATCTTTATATTTATACATATAAATACATATATATACATTTATATATATATATATATCGATATATATATATATCATTATACACATATATATGTATAAATGTGTGTATATATATATATATATATATATATATATATATATATATCTATCTCCTCTATCTATATATATATATATATCCTATATATATCTCGGGTCTCTTATATATATATATATATCTCTCTATCTCTCTCTATATCTCTCTCTCTCTCTCTCTCTCTCTCCCTCTCTCTCTCTCTCTCTCTATCTCTCTCTCTCTCTCTCTCTCTCTCTCTCTCTCTATCTCTCTCTCTCTCTCTCTCTCTCTCTCTCTCTCTCTCTCTCTCTCTCTCTCTCTCTCTCTCTATAGATATATCTCTCTCTCTCTCTCTCTCTCTCTCTCTCTCTCTCTCTCTCTCTCTCTCTCTCTCTCTCTCTATCTCTCTCTCTATATCTATCTCTATCTATCTATATACAGAGTTAATTCCAGCCTTACTGTAATGTGGGACCGATTTCATACTCGTAACTTCAATGCGGGTCATTTCAACTCAATGTGGGACCAACTGACTACAGAGTGGGTCCAGTCAGAGACTATTGAAATAGATTTGTCTTAATTTTTGTTCAGTGTTCGTTTAATCATGAATGCAATAATCTATTATTGTCCTTTTAAAAAAATTACAACCTGCATATGCAAATGTTTTGGTAATGATAATGAAAAGAACGAGATTATTGTGATACCTGTTTTGATGCTGGAACAAAAATTACTGTTGCACAGTAATATACTAAATATACCGAACTTGCAGGAAAAAGAACCATGACATAACTGTAACACGTTACTTTATAGCACTTAAACAAAACAGTCTTCTTTCCTTCTTCTTTCATCAGACATCCAATGCATCTCTACATGCAGAACTTGCAGAGGAGTCAGACATGTCAGGCCCCTCAACAGACACAGTTATCAGGTCCTCAAGTCTTTCGTCCCCGAGTTACTGAAGGTGGACTCTATGTGGTTTTTCACACTAAACCCCCTCTCACACTCTTGCATAGATTTGGTAAATGTTTCCTGGGAAATCTGTTGATTAAACCCCACAGTTCCCTGATTTTGTCTCTGAGTTCTAACTAGTGATATGAGTTCCTTCCATTCATTTCTAGTAGCCTGTGAATCTACAATAGCCTCCCTGGTTATGTTATTCCTGGTTTTCTGTTCACCATACTGCTTCAGAAGAGTGTCAATGTTGTCATTGCTTCATGAATCGAGTTCAGTGTTTGACGAGAAAGTGATGGGTCTCATGCCCAATACTCCAAAAGCAACTATTTGGGCAATCCACCTGTTCCAGGAAGCGCATGAGACTGGAGTATTTATGCATAGGCAGTTGTTCTTTGGCAAACCACATCACCTTTTTAAAAATTGCTGTCAGTATGCTCTCTCACTTCTCGGATATAATTTTCTGATTCATGTTTTTAAGAGTTCGACCCATCATAATATGTTAAGTAACCTCCACGTGTTCAGTGGTTGACACTTTCTTTTCATCCTTCTTCCCACGCTTCCTGTAAATACCAATGTGCCTCACTAGCGTACTGACCCGGAAATTATGTGAACCCTTGGCCATTGTGTTCGTCTTACCAGTCGCTCGACATAACGTAGCCAGGAGTAGGTTGCCAGCCACGTGTCGCAGAAGTTTTGTGTTCGCCGCTTGGGCTTAGCGGTTACCCTAATAGCGGCGGCTTCAGGTTCACTGTCACTGCTGTCGGAAGAGCTGTCAGTGTCAGCTTCAAAGTTAGCGAAAGAATCATTTGCAGGTGCCGGGCGCCTAAAATACGGTGTTAATGTCCGCTGTTATGTAACTGCTGTAGCATCCATACCAAGTAAGTTTCGAAAACCTGCTTTCCCGGAAAGTCTTAACCAATGACTACACCTGTGACACTATATTTTGCGCGCTGCATCCAGGCATCACACGGTCGCGAAAACATTAGCTCAACAACCAGATACCCGGGATCATGGATCAATATGTGGGCAAGCTGCTGGTGAAGGCGATACGATGCTGCCGGGAACCAGCAGACATTCGGCACATTACGTGTAGGGCGTAGATTCATTGAAAAGACACGATGTGACTCCTTTCTGCGTTAACTGAATATGCATGCAGATTACCACAATGTTTGTTTTGCGTCCAAATGGTCGCACGACGGTTGCATATGTCGGTCATTTGGGTACAAAATGGGTCATATGACGCAAGGACGCGTTCTAAAATGAACTCTGTATATATATATATTTATATATATATTTATTTATTTATGTATATATACATACATATATATATGTATATATATATATATATATATATATATATATATGTATATATATATATATATATATATATATACATATATATATATATATATATATATATATATATATATATATATATATATATATATATATATATATATATATATATATATATATATATATATATATATATATATATATCGGTATTGTGATAATAAAATAATTTTCAACTTATGTAATGTTGACTCAATCACTGGACAGAAATATTATATCCGTTTCTGTTTTTGATCTGTCATAACTTAGTCTGTCACATTGTTGGTGTTTATTTGAGTAGCACTGGAGGGCGTGGAAGATATTACCATGACGGAGATTTTCTCCGTGATCAGCATTTTTCTAATTGAACAAAAGCCCTTTGTTTCAATATTGCCTTTCGATAATAATGCAGGATGTGCCGAATGTTTTAGGATTGTCGTGGAAGCGTGAAATGACGATATAGGGTCGCTGCTGTAAGTGTTATTCTAAATTCATCAATAGTTGTATAGTCAACGGCAATATAAAAAACAGTTTACAGCTCCTGTGACATGGCAAAGGGATTTCAACGAAGGATGATTACGATGAATACCCTGTTTCCTTCGTCCTACCGTAACATCCAAAAACAATGATTCAATTCTAATTAATTGTTAGTGCAACCATATTGCCTTTAAGGGTATAATCGTGAGGGTGAGATAGATTCCGTTAAACGCTGGCTGTGTAGTCTAAGTAGGCCTAATTAGCAGTCATCGGCGCTTAAATAACGCAGCAATAATGAATTCCTTACACCTTAATCCATGCGCCGACACTCTTTTTTAGGGCATTGAGGTGAATGAGTTCTCAAACCCCTACATACCTCTGAGGCGCACCAATGTTAATTTTTGCAGTACTCAGTGACACCATGGGAATTATCGTGCATAGGACTCAAGATACTTTGCAAAAGCCACTACCTAAGTTTTTTCATATGGTTTTAACTCTGAGGTCATTTTTACTCACGTGATAAGATTGCCCTTTGACATATGTAGAGCTCATAAACCAACACCGGTTCGAAACCTGTGTAGCATAAAAACCTATAGACAGTCACGCACAGACTTAAAATGTATGTGGATTGGCAGAATTTGATTTTTAACCCTCATCCACTTTATGTAGATGCAGGTAATTTGTACCATATGACCTTTCATGTGGCTTCTACTGCAGACAAGAACAGGTGATTCTCTGCCATGTTATGAACACCTAGATTGGTCCACTTATGTGTAATGAGTCCATAGCTAATGGTTTATAAAGCTAATGCTGCATCGTGAGGAGTATTTCTGTTTTGTGATCCTACTATACATGTATCGTAGCCAACTATTTTTATCAGATGTCTGAATCAAGCATATAATCGTTAATCGATCCCACATATCGGATATAATCAATACATTACAGACCTTTTTATCAATTCTTGACGCTTATTTAACATGAAAATAGGAGTCTAATACTTGGCGGCTGAGTGTGGATAGGTGGGCTCATGCAGAATCGAGCAATCAATTTTATTTACTTCGCATTAATTTGCATTGCCTCTAATTATGAATCTATATATTTGTGTAAAAAACGATTGCGATTTTTTAATAAAAGGCCAGTATATTGCACGTTTACAACATTGCTTATAACCATACACATATATCTAGCTTCAGCAACAGGACTATACGGCGGGCATCTTATCACAGTTTATCAAGCAATAAAGCTATGCATAGCAATACATCCATAAAATATTTGCTCGCCATAGAGAAGCGCATTATATCTATGTTTACACCTGAATGGCTACGACAATATATATATCAAACAAGTGTCATTGATGTCCTCAAGATAACACAAATCTGGTTTAAAAAAGCTAGAGGTTATGAAATTAACTATCATATGAATTGCCTGGATGCGGAAACAGAGAGTACTAGTTAGAAGTATTTAAAAAGTCCACAAGTTGACAGGGAGAACTGACTCCAACTTACTGATTTTTGTTGAGTGATCAGGAACAAACGGAAACGAACACGGTTCTTTTTGCAAATTGCCCATAAATAGACTCCATCTAATGCGACGAGACCCTGAGCGTGTGCAGTTGATCGATATGAAATGAAGTGCTCTCAATTTAGCTCCATTTAGCCGCTACTCGGAACATTCGTTCTAAACCTAACGAGGATGACATCATAGATAATGATAATTCACTTGTCACTTACATTAATATTACATAGTTACCGCAGCAGATTCTCATAGGATCAAATCAACGCTATTCACTCACCCACATAAGCAGCAACCAACCTGCTCAACATCGACACGATGACAATTGACTAAGCTCACATGTGGTAATTACGGAATGTAAACCAAATAACACATATCCAGTTACGAATGACGTTTGTTTCGCTATCTGATGTCATTTGTTACGCAATGCTTATTCATAATTAGGGGAGCTATCGAGAGATAATATCCGGCCTGTGATGATGCAATGTACAATATATACAGTATGTAAAGTGTATATATAAACTGACTTATTTGATTTCGACTTATCTCCCCATTCTTACTGCGAGTATAGTGCTGAATAGAAACATACCGAAGCCTAAGCCAATTTATATAATAATTAAAGGCCACTAAACGAAAGGTTGTGTTGTTCAGCTGTGAGGGATGTTATCTCGATGCACGGAATATACCCAGCTGATTTATCAACGCATCAATATTCATAAACTCAAAACGCAGAGATTCGGCATAAGTGCTAAATACCTAAAATCGCGTTCACTTTATCTTACAGTCGCCTAATCGCTATGAGATTTCTGGGCACAACTTTCGGAACTAATGTTTTAGATGCAGCGAGACACCATATGAAAAAGAACATCGTAATGACCTATGCTTTACTTCCATGTCCTTTTCAGTAATGCTGCCATCTTATTGGGCAGAGATTGTTGCTACCCTGCACACGTGGTCGATGGTGCGGCTGAACATTGACATGCAGCTGTGGCTTGCATCTCTTGGACAGCTGGACAGAGAGTAACAGAGGGACTACCAGGACTGTGCCATGTGGAATAGTGGAATTATTCATGTGCTGGAACAAGGTAGCTTAGCTTTTACTTGCTGAAAACTTTTCCAACAAATAACCATATCACATCATGTGTCGTGTCACAGAGTAATGCAAAGTCGTGATAGTGTAACGAATACGACAGCTTGCATAATTACTGGGATGTCGTTGCCAGAAATGTTAACATCCAAACCATCGCTGTTTTTGATAAGATATATAAAAATTATTCAATGATTCATTTATTCTACAACCCAAGCATCATTGATCGTTTTTAAGCCTAATTTACGCTTCTTTGCATTGTTATCATGCTTATGCAACCGGGTAATGTAATGCTTTTAAGGAATCTGAGGGCTATGAGTACGCTGTATAATCATGTAAAGTGAAGGTGAATTATCACATTGAGGGATGATTCCATCGCAACTGTTTTTCGTGTCAGCTGCATTCGATGGACAATCCTGAATATAGATGAGCGATTGACTCTCTTATTGTCCAATACATGAATGTCACTTTTTAACAATTATTTCTCCATAATGTCCCATCCAAACTCGTGCTGAAATCGTTCTTATATTGCAAATATATTCAGAATTGATATATACCAGTACAGTTGTTCGACAGGTTTACATTGCCCTTGAACACCTGATCCAATTAGTCGTTACTGCTCCGGCATATATGTTACTTATTTTGGCTATAAATTTTCACTAACGCGCACCTGTCGTCGCTAGTTATTCCACTATTTTTCTCTTGACACTTCCTGGATATCGTGTGCAGGTGATGTTCGGGATAATTAAATCTCCAATTCACAATATTCCTCATTAACACTTGCATATCCATGCACATAGGCGTGAAGGTGCATGGCCTGAAAGATCAGTTTTGCGTTCGCGCATGTGTAATACGTTGACGTTGGTGAGTTAGATTACCTTAAATATTCTGATTTTACATCTCGTGGTCTGTATTAAACATAGGGATAATATCTGAGTGAATGATACATCATCGCCTTGTCACTATTATGAACAATTACCAATATAGGATAAACTTTGAGCCATTAACAGTTCGCAATATACATGCATAATCATAATTTGCACAAGTTACCATTCGTAAATGTATGCTCTTTCTGATCGTGCCAGAAGTGAGAATATATCACATTGATTGTTTGTGTGGGAAATCAGCAATCATGACAACTGTAATCAAACACCAAAATGTTAAACAGCCATAATGCTAGCTTTAAGCAAACATCAAAATGTTATAGCAGCCATTTTGTTAGCTGTAAACAGTCAGCACTAGATGCCATCGAAAATAAATGTGTAAAGTGTCCGATGTAGGGCAGCATCCTCGGGGCCAAAATGGCTCAAATCGAGGCGCTCGTTGTGTGCGAGCCCTTGACGATCCGACAAAACGTCCTCTGAATCCTTAATTGCTTATGGCGCTTCCCCATCACAGTTTATTTTTATTTCTGTCTTGAATCTCCCATATCAAAATCATCATATTTTCCCAATACTTTGATTTGATAATAGTTTTCCATCTATTGTGCAAATATACGTAATTGCAATAACTCCATATCATATGAAGAAGTAGAATTGATATCTATGTGAAGTAATTGGTCTATTTTTTACAAAAGTTTGCGCGTTAGCCAGAGAGATTGCAAACTTTATATAAAAGGTTTTATTTAGAACGTTACGTGTACACCATACTGAAAACACTATGGGGGCTTTTTGTGTTTGTTGGGATGACGTGGTCAGACATTAAATAGGTATAGTTTGTCATGGACTCACCAACCCACTGGGAATACTCGGAAGGGCAGATGTTCTAGTTAATGCGCCATATCGAGGTCATCACTGACCCAGGGGAGCCAGACACATACTCAGCCACAAATGCCACGTGGCGCCACATGTGAAGAACGACTATGAGGTACTGTTGGGTTTTGTTATGTCTTTGACATCATGCAGTCATGCTGTATATCCTTTACAGGCCCGTTCATCAAATAACAATGCCAATTAAATTGCGACAACAACACCTAAACAGATTATGTAAATTGTCGATCAGAAACAAGCAAATAAGACTACTTGCAATTCATGTTCAAATATTGTACAATTCGGTAAAAAACGTTATTCACACAGTCTGCCTGAGCTATAAGTGTTCGACTAATATGAACCTGCAATCAACATACGCTTAGAAGAGGAGCATTATTTTAAGTACCAAAGTAAAACATCTATACCTCAGCCTTCACTCGTGAGTCAACCGTACCACCGCCCATCCATGCGTCGTATCAGTTCCGGCTACCTCCAAGCCCTGGCGACTCAACGTCCTAACCCAATTGTCTTCACAACAGCTCCAACAACTGCCCTGCCCATATGACCCAGACAACTGTTCTACTCTCACTACCAAGACATCTGTCATACTCAAATGGCCCATGTTACTGTCCTGCCAGGTAACTGTCTTGCCTTCCTAGCCGTGGCAAATATGCTGCCTCTATGGCCCTGACTGTTGTCCTGCCTTCATGGCCCGGACAAACATCCTGCCTCAATAGACCTAGCAACTGTCCTGCTTTCATTGCCCAGGTAACTTACCTGCCTTCATGGCCCAGGCAACTGTCCCGCTTTCATGGCCGAGGAATATGTCCTGCCGTCATGGCCTAGATAATTGTCCTGCCTCAACGACGCTGGCACCATCATATTGACAACCCATTCATATGTTATTAGCATGCTACTTTTGTTCAGTCGTTTGTCTTGCTCGCTCTTCACAACAAGAGATGATGAGGTCCGTCTTGTATTAATTCATCAAAGTGCCGTAATGTGGCATCTGACGTGGCACCTTCTCTGGCGAGGAAACTGATTGAATCGTGTTTTGGCTGGCGTCAATTCTCACTTATCTTTGATAGGTGATATTCTGTATTAAGTCAGGAAATAAATTGTCATATTTGTCAAAGTTCGAAAAAGAATTGATCTTTTCTGCAATTTCTCTGATGGTGTATCGTATAATTATAACTTACGACACTAGAGTCATACAGTAGACCTCTCTACTGGTTGATTATAGCTCTGGTCCACTACAAGGATTCGTTTTCTTTTGAATGCGTCATTTACGAGTTTAATCAGCGGAGTAGATACCTTAATTAGGATGTCACTGCGACAGACAAATGATTTATCTGTTTTCTTAATAAAACAGCAAGTATTGTTAGTGAAGTAGTCTAAAGTTACGACGTTGTAAAGTTGAAAGGCATGAAAGATAAATGAGGAAACAGGAGTAACTTGGAAAGACAGATAAAGACCTTAACTACTCCTTCGTGTTGCGAATGATCTATCTAGTTAATTAAACGCCCCGATACACATCTTGTTTTCTGGTGGAATAATTTCAAGTCATGAATAATATGCTGCTGTGTGTATAATCACGAAGACACGGGGAATGAAAATTGGCCTTACATTTCAAGGCAGTGGTTTATGACATAGAGCTTTTCTATTTTGCAATGCAATGAATTATGTGATCTATCAAGACCGGCTTAATGACTTTCCGAAGGTCAAATGACATAATCGCCCGTGTATTGGTCCAATAGTTGATGAGTTTGATCATTTTGTTATTGATAAATGTTCAACACTAAACAAATGCCACTATGATTTGTGTGCATGTTTCCCCGTTAAAAGATAATCTGCTCAGTAGCTCTTCGCCGTCGGCTGATACTGGTCGCTGATCTGGCATCGACCTACAAATATTTGTCTCGATAGAAATGTATTATCGGTGTAATCCTGACAGAGAGCAACCTACCTATGAGTTACCTAATTTTGGAATATATTAATGTATTCGTTTGCTCGCTCATTCTTGCTAAGTAAGGCAACATCTTACCGGTTTCTCTTTGGCCCCAAAGTAGGCACCTCATGGTAGGTGAGGTGGGAAGAGTGTCATTTGATCATTTTAGAGATGCCGTGCTGCTGTTTTAACCACCTGTCAATTTGGTTGTAACACGCTCACAGTCGCATGTGTAAAGGTCACGCCAAGGCCCGAGGTCAGGGAATCAGATAAGGCAACGAATTAACCTCTTTCACATTTTGAGTAAAAACAATATATCCCACACTGCATAATAGGGACACAAGACATTTGAATCTAAACATTGTAGGATTTGGCCCTCTAGATAACAGTGCCAATCATGTAATATAAAGACAATGAAAACGCAGACTTAATGGTTTCGTTTCATCAGTATTCACCAACGATATAGCAGGACTCACGGAGCCAATTAGATTATTCGATGGTGGTGATGGGGAACAGTTAGACCGAATACCTTTAAGCCAGGGCAGTCTTACAATTGTCAACCTGTGTAATCCCAAACAACGCACCTGGCTCCGATATACTTTTTTTTTCATATTTCCCAATAGACTGTTAGCTAGCAAACCTATGCTCTACGGCATCAGCTTGTATTCGTTAATATGGATGAATGAATAGGCTGAAGGCAGAAAGTATCACCACAGAGCCTATAACTACGCCAACAGGGTTCATTCAGACTAGCTGGGCGGTGATCATGACAATGAGTGAATCACAAACCTATAACCAGGTGAGGCTACCATAAGCACATAGGATTGTTGATCCAGCGTCTCGGGGCTCGGCGTCTGATTAAATGAGGCAACAACGCCCCCGAATTATTCAGAGAACTCCATGTGGTTTCAATAGACGCTTTGATAAAGCACTATGCACAGGTGGCATGATCACATATTTCATCGGACGTAGTGAGCCATTTTAGCGTAGCTATAAGCTCTATGATTGTCACTATCAGTCGCCCCACTTGACTGACATCTATGTATAAGTGCCTCTATATATGGGTATGATGCAACCATAATCACGGTCAGTTTGGTGTACTGCCGCATGGCTGGACCATGTGATTTCATGGAATATATATACGTAATAATACCTGTTATTACTACAAATGCAGCTCTGCGCTGCCCTGCCGAATGCAGAACTTTGCTATGCCGGAATAATACAGAGAGAGAGAGAGAGAGAGAGAGAGAGAGAGAGAGAGAGAGAGAGAGAGAGAGAGAGAGAGAGAGAGAGAGAGAGAGAGAGAGAGAGAGAGAGAGAGAGAGAGAGAGAGAGAGAGAGAGAGCGAGAGCGAGAGCGAGAGCGAGATGGAGCGATAGAGATGGAGAGAGAGAGAATGAGAGCGAATAAGTGAGAGAGGGGGCGTATTTGAGCATGCCTGAACTAGATACTCCTCTACAGTTGCTTTTAGCAGCGCTAATGGTTTTGGCTGACAAAACTTTTTGAACATCGTCGTGAGAGAATCATTATATGCCTTCGCAAAGTCGGCTTTTTGGCTAATATTTTACGGTATGTCAACAGGGCAAATTTACCATTCATCCAAACATCCAATGGCTCTCACAGTACGGCACCAAATGGATATTTGCACAGCTGTTGACAATGATGTAAGCATTAACAACTGGGTGGGGCTGTATGTATTACAGATGATTATCGATGTGTCCGATTGCTTGCAATGACCGGATGTTACAGGACACTGACCCGCTTGTAAAAAGACCAACAGGATGATACAAGTGCAGTTCAAATGTTTGAAGATTGTTTCTCCTCAGTAAGGATATAAAGTGCTTTAAGGGCTTACTTTGTCACATATCAAATCATTATTTCTGATCACAACGGAATGATTTATTGATTTACTCCCACTAATTTGTTGAAATGCTCTTAGGAAACCATCTTCCCACAGAAACTAGTCTTGCATTTAATTGTTTTGAATTATTGTTGTGATATCCGTTAAATGAATGCACGAAAAAACATTAAGACAGCGCAGCATTGTAGTAAGCATGCCCCGGTATATGAAAGCCAGCATGGCGGCAGGTCTTGCTATTCAACCCGTCACTCAATAAATCGATCTAAGAGGCATGTGTGCTAATTACTATTTGCAATTGCTCTGTTTAATAAAGCTGAATCTAACAATTGATCACATAGTAACAGGTTTGCAGGGACTAAGATTTCAACACAACCGTCATTCACACAAGACGACCAAATATCTGACAGGATGTCAAGCTCTGCTTTTGATACAAATACGAATTTAGACTAACGCATGTTTCTTGTATGTATAACATCGTTGCGCTAAATCCTTCCGATAAGTGGGCATCATAAACAATCAAACGGTACCCGCCGTGATAGATACCACCTAATATAAGATGATCGGGTTGACTTGGTGCTGTAAAAGGAAATCGACCACGACGCAATCAAGATACTGCCACTGTATGGATCCCGGTTTATAAGACAAACCTTCGAACGCAGGTGTCAAATAATAGCCCGCTGAGGCGGATGATCGTTGAATATGCTACCGTACTTACGTTCCGCACCCCTGTCCATTATAAATGACAGGTGGAGTTATTGAATCAAATAGTTGCGGCTCTATATACTTCACCAGAGCACCCTTGGACCTAGCGGCGCGTGTGTGCATTTTGTTGTTCGCTTCTATTTGGTACTGAATTGAGCTGCATAATCACCCTCCAGAAGATATTTGTTCATTTTTATCTCTACATTAGTATTAATGTGACAGTAAGAGACTTAATTTCGGCTGCATTCTACAGGAAATATATGAGTTAACTTTGGCAAATGTGTGATATTGATATTGTTACGTGGGGTATTGTGTGAGCAGATCAAGGGATACAAATGCATTTTAATGACACAGTTATATTAACAGCCAAAATTATTTCTTCTCTTCTGTGGGGTGCATTTCATCAAGAGGCATCATATATTTAGCTGGAAACACATTGGGCACCCAATCATCCTCAATACATTTATTAATGTATAAAAGCGCTTCCAGCGCCTACAAAGTAATATTTACAAGTAGCTGTTCGCTAATTCCTCCTAATGCAATTTTTAGGGCAACACAAGTCTCACAGTGACTTGGTGGACAATCGCAGGCATCATCCAGTCGGCCAAAACATCAACTGGATCAGCCTTTGACCAGTTACTACATTGACTGTGCTCTGCTATTAATTCACTGATGGGAGAAATGCCTTGTAGCCCATGTAAATGTAAACATACAGTTCACACGTCACCCATACCATTGTGCATGAGCTGTGGATTCCGAAGGAATGATATTAGACATAATGTCGGCTTAGCTACCCATCACGAACACTCTTGACTTGCTACTACTGATAAGGTTATACTTCAAATATTTAATGTGATGGATATTTTAGGCAGTTACACGGAAATGCATATGCTATGAACTACACACTTTGGAATAGACATAGTGTTACGCATTTGTACTAAAGTTTTTGGTCAAGACCCCTCATTTAAGTACATTTAATTAATATAGAGTTTAGTTTTAATGATAAGCACATTCTCTCTAGCATTGCGGGGTAAAACTTATGGTGTAGGCAGATACCGCCTGCGCCAAGTAATAAATGTCGCCATGCTGTACATATGATGTCTTATAATACAAGCCAGGGGTAGCTTATTTCTGGCGATACATTTCGCTCTGTCTTGCTATGCTGTCCTGTCTTGCTGACTAAAACCAGCAGGATTATTCCGGCCTATTATCATTGACTAACTCTACCTTGAACAAATTATATTAATCTGAGTAATTGAATGAACAAGCTTCCTATTCGTGCCATAGTATGGGTTCCAATTATATTTATGCAAATATGAGATCTAAATATATATATATAGATATTCATATATACACATATATATATATACACACACATATATATATATATATATATATATATATATATATGTGTATATATATATATATATATATATTCATATATAATATATATTATGATTGTATATTTAAATATATATATGCATAAATATGTAAACATATATATTTATATGCATATAAACATATATATATTGTTCATATATATCATTGTTTATATATAAACATATATATATATATATACATATATAATATATTATATATATGCATATGCATTTATCTATATGTGTAAATACTAGAAATAAATATATATATATATATATATATATATATATATTTATATATGTATATATACATATGTATATGTACATATATATATATATATATATATATATATATATATATATATATATATATATATATATATATATATATATATATATATCTATATATATATATATATATATATATATATATATATATATATATATATATATATTTATACAAGTGAATCAATAGCCACAAGGCACCACAGTCCAAACGACACACACATACACACTCGCAGTCCTCGACACTAAGAGGCCATTGATTGATGCAGGTGATGGCCGAGATACATTTGTATCTATGCATAATGGTGCTCAAAAACAAGAAATGACGACCTCATTGGTGTTTAGTTTACATGAAGCATTTCCGCTGTGCTTGTGTAGCGTATATCACGTTGTAGGTAAAACTGCCCCAACTGGTACATTGCACTCCACATTCACAGTACTACGGAACCTAGTTACGATAGGTATTTGATCACTACATCAAACATTCGTATGATAGGTTATATACAACGCTTGCATTCATTTTGAAATGTTTGAGCAGAGTTATCACTGATTCCAACCTATAATTTTCATATAAAATACTTAGATTCGAAATGACAGATGCATCCTTTGGCGACAATTATGTCAAGGCTCATCAAGGGGTCAAACCCCGCTGAATAATATATAGCGAGGCACGAGATGCGCGGAACTGCTCAACCATTTTATCAGTAAGTCCGCAATGACTGATAGTACTTTCTCTTGCTGTTTTGAATGGTACCAAATGAGAAAAGATCCCACTGTAGGAATAAAAAGGACCAAATTCCGTTGCACTTCTATTCTATCGACTCTACTATTGAATGTTGGTCATGCAAAGTTGAATACTGAACGTTTAAAATTTAATAAATTTAATATTAGGTGACTTACATTGTTAAGAATGGTACTGGGCGTTCTGATGAGCCAAAATTATACCCAGTTGTATTCAGATGTGATGCCGTGTCTCATGCCAACAACACATACCTATTTGCCTACGGGTGCAACGTTAACTTGACTGTATCGAGATTCGTTAGAAGCTACCACAGTGCACGAGGAGCATGCCATTTTCACTAATGCGTGCTATTCTGTCATTATTCAGGTTTTGGGGTATGGGTCGCGTGACCATTGACGTCAGAGTAGCTGTTTTGCAAGTAATTATTCATTGACATTGAGATAAAATAAAATGTATCATCTGATTTTACCAAAGAGGTGTCATGTTAAATTATTTGAAAAAAGGGAGTCGCACAATTGATGCATACATTGTCGATGTAGACCCTGCAGCCGAGCAAATATTTGCACATGACAATTGATCTCACACGTTGAATAACGAGCACTCGCTGGTTACTAGCCACAAATGCGCTTGTCCCGTTTTTCATTCATATTGTTTGGTCGCACTGTTTCATGATGCTTTACAGGATGCTTGTGTTCTCCTGATACGCATCTCCAGAGAATTTTGTATAGGGAAGTTACGTATACTTTGCCGGTAGTTATAACAGCGATTATATCTGTAAATTATTAGCTATTTTGTGACATTGGCCTTTAGGATATAATGACATGTACCATTGGTCAACAAACTTCAGAGTTTTGTTTGTGCTTGCTCTTTATTTCTGACGTTAAGACTTGATGTTCAACTTAATGGCGAAAATCAATATAAACTGGTATTTTTGCAAATACAACATGGCCAACCTGATCATTTGGTCGCATCAATCCAGCCTTGATAATGTTTTGTTCGTGCTAACGGCCTTTGCATTATTCATCAAAGCCAACGCTGTAACCATTCTTTTCTGTGTTTACTCGCATGATCAGAGCACGAAAATGATTAGAAAAAGCGTATCCATGATTAACACAACATTCCTATTCACATAAACCTGCTTTCATGCAAAGGTCGCCAAAGGTATAGGATTTTGGAACGATCACCCCTTTCTTTATCTCGAGTTTCTCAAAATTAGTCATTTTAGCCATTTCCTTTTCCTGACATATCTACTTCAGACGTAATATCCGAAGCAATTATAAGAAGCATTTGTATTTTTGCATTAGTTTATATATTGCTTGTTCCTGCTTAGAGTAATTCATTAATTATCATGTTATTGTTTTTGCGTAGGGTGGTTCATGTATTCATGGAACACAGCGCAAGTGCATAATAATAAGGCTTGAACCATCGTATGATGGCATCTGATGAGAAGCAACAAAAAATTCTGAGCCTTTCATGGATGTAATTGTGGATGCAATAATTCTCCTTGACTGCGATAATAATTGCCGTGCGCGTACGATGTTTACCTGCATCACATATCAGGTAATAGAGATCAGTAAACACGCGCGCAATAGTGTCCAGAAGCTGCCCCCATGAGGCTACCGGTTAGCCTGCCGGAGATGTGCCGCGATCATCTGTGTGAAAATGAAACACAAATATGCATTTGATATTGGCAATATGACCAATTAAACGCCTTCTGCTTATCAGCGACAGAATTTATATTTTCATTTAATCGTAACAGCCGTTTCAGAATTGGTGTTTTCCCAAACACCTGTACTGATGATGCCAGCCGTACGAAGCAAAGCAAATTGTCACTTCTATCCATACCGAAGCACCCAAGCTGCGTTCTACTTTCCCTGTTTACCTAACCATCTTTACTGTCCGATGATGCCAGCCATACCAAGCAGGGGATACTGTCGCCTCTATCCATAAACACCACCCAAGCTTTGTCATACCTTCCTTGCTTACCCAATTCCTGTACCATCCGATGATGCCAAACATACAGGATGCACCACTTCCAGTTATATTAAGACGAAAAAGCTTGCATAAAGCCATGTTCCACAAATAATGGTAATATTGAGGTTTAACGTCACTTTCAACAAAGAGATGATATCACGGCGTGTGATGGCTGAGGATGCTTGTGATGCATGGACAGCTACCCTAGAGTACCTGCGCCCACTTGGCATACACCCGTTGCTAAGACCGGGCTGTGAAACCCACGGCGCTGGGATAAAGGTCTAGCACGGCACTATTGAACTACCGGGTCGGGTGCATCCCTTTTCAGAGATTGGACCGCCATTTAACGTGATCGTCCAAGTCACGGAAGCCAGTCAGTTTTTCACACCTTAATGTCGCGCCCACAACCTGGGGGTCGAAAGGCAAACCAGTGTTCCACCACGCCACGGGAAACGGCAAAAGCCATGCTCCAGCAAGTGGTGTTAAAACGGAAATTTTTTCAAAACATCACATGGTTTGGTCAATTGTGATCAGCTTAATTGTAAGTCCTCGTGCAGCGCAGTGTGGCTTAGAAAAGCGCTTACTTGTAATTTTGTTGTTTAATATTTGTTTGCAACCTCTAGCATCCAACACATTTAGCTTCATCACGTATACTTCTTGTGTGAACCAAAATTGTTTCGTGGTTCAAATAATGGAATAGTTAAATAGACATCTTTGCTGGGAAGCGGAAGCGGGTAGGATAATTGATCCCATTGATCAGCGTAAACCCGTCTGTTCAGTTGTACCATCATATCTGCATGCTACATATTACAAGAGAATATGCAAAACAGAAGCCCACACGGCCGGTACTGTATTTATCAAATGATAGCGCGACCAAGAGTAATTAGTGCATTCTGTTATCTGTCATATTCGTCCACTCGTGCTATAAAATACAAGAATCAGCAGAAAAAAGCTCACCGGGTGATTGTTTTGTGTTTGCAACTGTCGAGCTACTCTTCTCTTTTGCATTCAACGGACAATGTCCCAGAAAACTAACTACCATGCGGTCATTGTGAAAATATTGTTCATACTAATGTAGTACCGCCCACTAGTAATCAAGCTTCAGATAGGTAATGATTTTGTTGTAGCATTGGTCTACATCACGACGCAGCATGCATCGACAAATATTCTGGATAAACACCAAATAATTGCAACGGCTCGTGAATATATCATTTGCTCGCATATTGTAATAACACAGGAAACATGAAATATGACACTCCAGCAACAGAACAAGATGACCCATACAATGCTTGTTATATGTGGTTGATGATGTTTTATCATGGCCAACCAATAACGCACATTTTGACATAAACGTCAGTTAGGGCTAGCATGTAGCATCAGATTAGGGCAGACTTGTGTTCAAAGCTAGATTCAAAATTGCCGAAAGGCCCATAAAAATAATCTAACCTAACAGGTTGTGGCTTTGATTGGACCTGCTATGAACATACCCTAGTTGGATATGAATATTACACAAAGACATTCAGCGTGTTCATTTTCACAGAGTGTAGTCCCTGAATTAGACTTCACACTACTGCTAGACTTCGCACAAGAGAGATAGTTGGTAATGAATAACGACAACGCAGTTGGTTGGTCTCTCTGGATTTCCGAATGAATTTAAAATGATTCCGAATGCTCCTGTCCTCAGTTCTTGAGGTCTTAATATACCATTTCGTTTGGCGTGCGACCAAATAGGCAGACGCCTCATTAATTCATCATGAATTCACTAAGCTATATGTAAGGCGAATCACCTTTAACTTGAATGGCCTTTCAGTTGGCCAAGACATTTACATATAAACATACGATTAACATTACACAGGAGATTACATATAATGTGACTTAAACTTAAATGGCCTTCCATTTGGCCCCAGAACATTAACATACATGCATAAATGAGACTGACCCCCAAATAATTATTTCTAAACATCAAAGAAATCTCGTCACGTGGCCTGGCGGAGTTCAACATTATACACTTTAGACCGTTATGACTTTAGACCGACACATTATGACACATGGTTCTACCCCTTGCACAGGGGGTAACTGTGCAGGCCTGGTTATTATCCACTAAGCCGTCCGTGTATGCATGTCTGTTAAAACACGATTCAACAGAATAGGTTACCTCCCTTAGCATTTGTCAGCACACGATTCAATACAATTAGTAGCAACGCTTTGCCTTGATCAATGCATGTGTCCATGCAATCCAATCACCATTCAAAGCAAATAAAAATTTAGAGATAGTCGCCTCGAAGGCGCAAAGTGACATTTTATTGCACTTGACCAAGACCAAGCCTTGTATTATTGATGGTGGATCTGTGAGCCCCAATTAAAACAGGTGATCACGAAAGACTACCTTTCAGACAATAAACGCTTGTTGATGTCTGTGGAAATGCTTTAAAGTGTGTTAGTGTTACATCGTACACAGGCAGTATCAGTGTCACCTAACATATCAACTAGCGTTCTGTTTGTGTTTGGTATTCCCAAGGGTTCAGTTCAAGTCCAGTCCAGTTGTTGTGTATACTTTATCCATTAGAGCGGACTCAATCTCAACCCAAATGCTGATGATTCCCAACTTTATACTCACTGTGAACGTTAAAGCCCAGCAATGATAAAGCCGACCTGCTTGTTGGCCATAATAGACACCAAACAGACAATTTAAGATTATGAGACCCAGGGGGTCGATTGATGAAGCCATCACCTCTAGTAAGCTACATCGGTTTCACAACGCATTAATGAATGCACAAGCGACGGTTGTATGCCGAATAAGCAATACCGACCTTTCATAAGATATAGGAATTGGTCTGCTATACGATATCACGCCATGTACATAAAGTGTCTGCTTGTATAGTTGCTCAGTATCACTGACAAGATAACATCTTGCAAGATCTACAATGGCGATCAGGTATCCCTTTTAAAGCGATCAATTAAAGCAATAAACATTACAGTTCCTCATTACATCAGTAAGTTCGTCTCTCAATCCCGATATTCAAGGGAAACGCGATCAAGCAATAGTGGCCTACCAGCACAACCTAGAACATATCTCAGACATGCGAGAGATATAGCCTTTTACGGCAACAGCGACCCATCTGTCTTCTTAAGATCAAAACCCACACTCATGGCATCACATCACGCTGAAAACACCCCTGTTTAATCGCGACTGGATACAAACGCTTTGTTAACACGATCTTTGCATTTGACCGCAATTCACTTTTCATTACCAGTGCTCAACGTAAAGTGTGAAGCAAACCCGCATAGTCTTACTATGCACTTCCTGTATGCAATCAATATGGGTTTGTGAATTGCAATTTAGCAACCAACAACCAACAGGACACTAATTAGGTGCCAAAGGTCTTTCAAGCTTTATATGATGATTGCTGATAAAAATACTATGCTTTTAAACAGCTCTCAATGGAGCGATGTGGCTAGAGGGTTTGGTTTGATGAGGGCTGTGATATATGGGGATGACATGACCGTCTATAATTTGGGAAGTGGATGATCGCATCTACAATGATATCATTTGGTATGCGATGATGAGGAGCGTAAGCGAATATTAGCCACAAAGGAAAGACAATTGCAGTTGAGCGGGGGCAGAGTACTGCGTACCTGCCCGATGCTGTGACCTTTAACTTTGGCTGTACATTAAACCGTGTTATTGCAACACAATTTAATTCAGTAATCTGTCCATTCTGTTCCTGACGTTTTCGATTCCATATTTGCATGGTTTCAAAGTGTGACACTGGCAAGGGACTGACATTAATCACAAAAAAATTCTATATAACAGATGTACCGAATTACCCAGTAATATGGTTGAGCTGTGGTCTTATAAAAGTCAGACTATGACATATCAAGATAACACAAATAAACGTACAAAGGCTTGGCAAATAGCGGCCAATAGCTTCAATACCGCTGCTTCACTGGCCGCTGCTACATAATCACATCCCACAACACGACACACCACATAATAATTTCTTACTGATAGATCTTTAGCTGTATTAGTACAGTAAAAATTAAGATGTATTACATCAAGTCATGTTTGCCTGTTATGTATTGATTAGTACGAGACGTACAAATGCCCCCCTGCGCTATATATGCGTATGTGGAATTAAGACGCTACACTTAGCCACCTAGAAAGGAAGCGATTAGCTGAGGTAACTCGATGGAGTATCACAGAGTTTTCGGGTACAAGCCATGACTCCCTCAATGCACCAATATATCCACTAAAGTTGTATTAGAAGTGCTTTTGAGTGATTCACTGGCTAGCTAAGATATGTTGGTCATCCTGTATCAATGATCCAGAGAAAGTGCAATTTTGATGAGAGCATTTCAATTAATTCAGGATATTAATGCGTCTATACATATGTTGTCATTTGTATTAATCAATATCAGACATACATAGCATATATTAAACATGCAGCATCCATAATCCATATATATGTTTGCGATCCCTTTTATTTGACACGAAAATGGTGTCACGGTAAATGGCATGTGTAAGTTACGCGTGTTGTAATGCAAAGGTCGATAGCAGAGGTTGAGAAAGGCGAGCTTGGAGAGGTTTTATATGACACTACTTTTGTAACAACCAACAAGGGTAATTCGTAAAACTTTTATATTGTGACTAGATATTAACTGTTATGATAACCAATTATCTACGTAAGGGTCATCGCATTGCTTTACGGTGGCGTAAACTAATAGCTGATTAAGCGCCGTTTGTGTTATTAATTGTTAGACTTAAATGATTAACAGAAGGTTTCAAATACTTGAGCACATAACAACGAACCCCAATCAAATTCTTTTTTTTTAAAATGTCAATATAGAGGTCCGTTTCAAGTACCAAATAACAATATGGCGCTAATGGAGGTTTTTCATACTTGCTGGTGCAAAATGAATCTCTTTTCTTCCAACTTGTACATTGCACAGTTAACTTCTATGAAGTGTTGAATATCCGATGATTATAATCAGCCTCAAGATGAGCGATAAGACCACAACCAAAGAGGACAACTTAGGACGAAATATCACAGTTAAGCACAAAACGCTTTGGGTCATTATATAATTATATATGTTCCTCCTCCACTACGCACAGTGGTGCCACGTTATCTCAATAATTGAAATTGTGGTGATAAGCAACATGTATGAATGTCCTATCCAGATGAAGGGTTCCAGCAATGGGTACTAAGATCGTTGATTCATAAAGGAAACGTAGGATGGTTGTTCTCTGGAGCTGAGCCGGCAGAACGCCTACATTGGGAGGGTCATGGACTATATATTGATAATTGTACCATTCATGGTGCCTTGAAATGCGGATGGCAGTCATTATACACCGCTAGATGCACATAACTTGTGTAATCTTTGATCGGCGTAACTCAAGACTTTAAATACATCGATTTGTCTTTATGATTTGGAATAAAGGGTACAATGCATAGAATCACGGCAATAGTTATCTTCACAACATCTGTCCGCCACAGTGTGAAATTTCATCTATGTACTTACACCTGTTATATCAAACACATATATGATTGATATGTCCGCAATTAAGTTTTCATATGGCGAAGATTTTGGAGGTTCATTAACATGCAATTATTCTTTAGTAGTTATCATTGAAAAGATGAGGACTGGAAAACATTATAATACTATCATGCATAATATTCGTTATATTCTGAGTATGTCATTGTAACAAATGGATGGCCCGAATGATAGGATGTACTTTGCTTGCGATTTATGTACACTGCGACGGCGTGAGTAAGGCTCCTTTCTGTAGAAGATGATCGGCGATTGGCCTTTAAATTAAGCTTGTCTTTCGGATTTTCATCATTGTGTTAAAATCGGGCTCTTCAGGTTAAGGCTACAATATCAGCACCCACCCGCTTCAGACTGAAGAAGAAATATCATTACCCGCGGCGCGGATGCCATTAATGAAGGGCACAAACAATTGTGTGTTAAGATACCTATTTGAATGCAACTATTGATGTTGTGCTTGTCATTATTATATTAACAACGTTTTTATGATTGTAGTCTCTCTTCACCTTTCCTCTCTGCTGATAACACGCACATGTTAAGGTCAAAGGTGATCGCGAATGAACTTGTGTGCTAGCTAGGTGTCTGTATCTGGCACAGGAAGCTAAAATACTAGTGGCTCGCCCAACCGATATACGGGATCATACGCCCAGTTGGACAGTGGGATGTTAGAAGAAAAGTGCATGAAGCGAACCTGAGTCGATTAGTTCATTTCGTATGTTAATTTGTCATAGAAAACAAAATTCTCCAGAATATCTTATTTACAGCTGCAATTTGGCTGACATATATTATAACTTGATGCCATCCAATGTATTCGTCAGTTTGTAGTCATCAACATGTATCGAGCTCAGTATGTACAAGAAGGAAAGGTCACTACAGAATACACGCAGATACACGCAGAACTACCCGACCAAATAAACATTTTTCTATTTTCCGATGCTGAATATCATATCGATTGGCTACATTGCCTAAATTATTGTTTATTTGTTTAAACCACGCACAGACACTCTCCATGACTTCAACAATCTAGCCATACAATGTGCAAAAAATTTATGCGTTTCCGCCACAACCTCCCTGTCCGATCCACATCCTTAAAAAAAATTCGAAAGAATAAACTTCAATAATGGTATTCATATCAATAGCGGTTACTTTGGAGCACCCTATTCCTTTAAAAAATGATTTTAAAGTGTTTGTTTTCGTCTTCCATTCGTTGAACATCCCGCTCTCTTCGGAATTATTTGGCCGTGACGTCACGTTCGCTGCTCTGTGCTCGCTGATCACGAATGTCAACAAGCTTCGCCATTGTTGCCGCGGCTCGTTGATGGTTTATGAAAAAGTCTTCACGGTTTGTTACACTCACAGTTTGGATTATGCCTTATTGTTGTGTCGGTTAAGTGTAGAAACGCCGAGAGGTCAGGTAAGAGTTTCTTTCGGTTCCCGAAAGACCGAAAAATGCACAAGAATTGGATTGCAAAGGTGAAGAGGAAGGATTGGAAGCCGACCAAAACAACTCCTGTCATTTGTTCCGACCACTTTGAGAGGGACGCCCATGAAACGGACCCAGAGCTGCTCAGAAGTCTGGGCTTTTCTAAACAAACTAGGCTCCGCCAAGGTGCCTTGCCAACGATTTTTAATTACATGGGTGTGAACCAGGATCGAGTAAAACGTCGAGGTGCCTTTGAGAAAAGACGACGTCAACAGGTAAGATAGCTAGGACCATTCAATTTTTATTCCCAGTCATGGTTGTGCCTTTGTGTTTGATTGACAGCAAAATTTATTTCTTATATGAATAATCATACGACCCAAATGACATGGCCGTGTTAAGGCTAAGGCATCACTGATGAAGAAAGGCCCCATGAGCATGGCTTAATAACTGGTGTTTCAATGTGATCTCAAATGCTTGCCTGTTTATTGTTTAGGGATTTGGATACACTACATACTGTGTTTAATTGGTCCATTTACACGAGGAGTACTACTGATGTGATAGGACAAATTAGACAGTCTGTATATAGAAGTATATTGATATAGGTGATTTTGATCCCTATTTTGGGAAATATCATTGGTGTACAACTGGTCGACACTGAAACACATGATGCCTCTGTTTGTAGGTGCTGCATGAAATGGTAACTGGAGCTGAGATGCTTGATGCCTCCAGTGAAAGTGAAAACGAGATGACAGGTGTGCCCGAGATAGAGGCCAGCTCAACTGAACCGGTAGAGGGCTCCCACAAATCGTTTGGAGTTCAAACATGTTTGCTTGTAGGTATATTGAGTCACCTGGATGTCTATATTCGACATGGAAAGTGACGAGGATGATATGGATGAACATGCAGTGCACCAGGCAATGTAAATGATAGTTTACTTTGAAAATACTCCTGTAAACAGTGGAATTGTATTGCATACTTATAAAAATCAGTGCTCTCTCATAAGCATAATAAAGCACCTACAACTTTGGTTTTATAGAGGCATTGAGCTGGAGGATGGCCCTGGTCGTGAACAGCAAACACCTTCTGAAAGACATTGGCAGATTATCTCCGTCTGAGCAGACTTCCAGCTTAGAATCTTTCCACAAGGTGGTGATCTTCTTCGCACCCAAGAGTGTACACTTTCCCTTTGCCACTATGGAAGCAAGGTAATTTAATTGAGCTTTGCTGTGACTGTAGTGTGGTATATATAGCAAATACCTGATCTAAAACATGGGTTTATGTTGGTGCTTATAAAGTTATGAGATTCTGGTGTATTGTGAGCTCACATAGGGCATACCAGACCACCAGGCTATATCTGCTACTGTTGGTGCTTTACTTCCAGATTACTCCTTGCAGTTTTGCATTTTAATGAAAACTCCAATAGAGCTCGGGCAGTCACTCAACAAGGCCAGGCACAATGGGGAGTGTCCTTTCCAAAGTCCAGACAGGGGGATCCAGTGGTGAAGCCTGTCAAAGTTCCCATCACTTTTGGTTGGTATATATCACAGGATTTGTTGTTCAATATATGTAAATATGAGTTAAACAATAATGTAATGCTGGCATTTATTAAGATAAATTTATTATGAGTCTCCGCAGTAATTATACTGGCACAAAAGACCAAACATTCCATTTAATGATTCAAAGACTATTTATTACTAATCTTTTATTAACTGGTTATGTTTCAGATTATGTTGACAACCTCATTACTGAAGTGTTTTTGCTTTGTGAGAAATATCCCAGTTACAGACTGGCGAAAGTTCTTTCGGCGGAAAGAAGTGATCCACCCCTATTGCTGCTCAATTTGAAAAGCCAGCAAAGGACATTCTTGTGGGAGCACACCGATGCCGCTTCAATCATGCAAAGAAAATCTACTCAGCTACTTTCTAGGTATCCTCTGTAAAGGCCCTCTGGATCTAGGAATGTAGATCTTATTTTGTTTAAGACACATGATGGCAATACTTTTCTGTTATGTCTACCTAATCTGTGCCACACCCAGTAGATGAAAAAGCGATAGGCCAAATATCTGAATAACCTGGAGCAAAAAAGAATTGATTATTTCTTAGGGAAATATGAAAATAATGTTTTTTTAACTCTTTTTTTTTGGTCAACTATGTACTCCAGATATAAATGTATTGCTGGTTTTGCTGTTTGTTGTCATGTAGCACTGAACGTGATTACCAAATGTATTGCACACCATGGACACTTGGGATACACATTGTCTATGTCTAGAAGTGGCTTTGTGTCTTATATTTGCTTCAATAAAGGCATAACTAACTCAATTGTGTTAACTTCATCCCCTATATGTCCATCTATCTGTATGTACTCGAATTTGGATGCAAGCAGGACATTACGGTCGAAACAGTTTGACTTGAACCCTGGATGTTCGGTCATTCATGGCCACTCTTCTATTGTTGCCAGAGTCTTCGGGTAATTTTGACAACAAACACATTCCCGCAATGTGGTCATCTGATCGCAGTTGTTACAGCTACACCAAATCAAGCTTTAGCCATTTTTAATTCCATGTTAGATCATTCACATAACAAAAGCTGATCCAGCAGTCCATATTTGTCCATGATTCACAAATTCTTCTGAGCATTCTGACTTTATTTGTGAGCAAAAGAGTAGACTTAGTCTTTTAAATAAACACTGATGAGAGATATATTAACAGGACGTCTAAATTCTGAAAGGGGCCAGTTCACAGGCACCCAAGTCAATTATGTGATCATACATGTCACTATCGCTCGGGGAACGCGCTGGGTGAATTTATTGACTTGGGTGTGTGGGCCAGATAGACCCTATTAGACGGAATTGTTATTTCTACCTATACTAATCCATTTCGATATTTAGACTAATAGAGACGAAAAATTTCTACCCACCACACTTCCACTGGCCTGAAAGTCAAAGCGTCTTTGCTGCATTCATTTTCCGAGTCGGAATCCGTTTCTGAGCTCTCAACATCATTATCTGACTCGGTTGCTATTCGCCATCGTGTGGGCTCAAATAAATACCAATGGACATCATAAGTCCTCATTTCACATAATGAGGCTTCATAATCTTCATCTGATGACGACATGTTAATAGATACCAATCAGTAGAAAGGAAAGTTGCAGGGAAAAAATCGCGGATCGTATAATTTTTCTCAGCTTCTGAAATACCACCTTCGAATTTGTTTTGGGACGAGCCGCAAACGTGACGTCACGCGACCTGCCTCCTAGCGACCAACTGGTGCAAAATGGACTCTGGGAATTCAATCGGAATTAAACCCGAGCACCACATTCTCAGCGGATTTATGTCCACAATACTTGAGAGAATGTAAAATTATCTACCGTGGTCAGATTAAAAGATATTTTCCTACGTTTTGAAACATAAAAATCGGATATGTTAAAAAACGTTAGTTTTGATCTTTAAAAAACGACCTTCAGTAACCGTGCCATGCTAATCTGGTCTCTATGTAGAGGCACACCGAAGGACCCGTCATTGTATATAACAAAAGCTTCTTAATGAACCTTGACGGAAGAAATTAATCAGCAGATGGTTTTACTTTTAAATGTCTCCCTAAACACCTTTAAAATTTAAATGCTTCATAAAGACTTCCTCAGTATTCAACTTACATTTTTTGCTCTGTGTTTGTGCCACGTGTATCACATGATAGAAAACACAGTCATTGTATTGTAAAATACATTCATAATAATACAAACACTTGTTATGGTGCAGCTGTGATCAACCCAATAAACATGCCAATAGTTGTTAACAGCATACATCTGGAAACGTAGGAGCAAAGTTATCACTGATTGTACAATTACCAGTCATACGCTACCACAGCGCTCCTGTAGTATATCTTATTTGACCTGACAACTGGCTTAAAATAACAACCACATGACGGTCCATTGGAATTGATATGGTGAAAGGCAATGTTACTGTTGTAACACAATATGACACGAGGAGCCAACATCGTGCTGGACGTTGCGAAAGCTTTGTCACTAATGCATACTATTCTGCCTCGAATCAGTGTATGGGGGTACGGATCGTGTGTCCATTGACGTCAGAGTAGCTGTTTTGAAAGTAATTCTTCTAAAAATAATGAATTGTGAACATATTTTGCTTCTTTAGACAAGGCTGAATGTGTGTCTCTGGTCGGCTGTTTAACAGTCATAACTGAATGATGCCATTTTGTAGTGTTTGCTTTGATTTATTGTTTTTCATTTTAGATCTTCTTGCTTTCCAGGGTTTGGAGGCTTGACAGAGGTTAGTATAGAAACAGGTTGATGTAAGCGATATCGGTAGCACCATAACGAAGCATATGTGTATAAGGTAGACAGATAACCCAAATCATAAAATTTTGTCGAAACAGATATGATTATTGAAAAATGACATTGTAGCATATATGTCTCAACAGCACTCCCCTTAAACGAGTTTGCAATAAAATGCTTTCATTTAGCAGCTGTTCACTCTTTTCATTTATTGACTTTCCACGGAAAGGTGTCAGTCTGCTATGCACCGTTGTGCAGCGTTTTGTATTTATAGCAATTGCTGCAACAAAGAGCTACTTGGGTGCATTCTAAACACATGAGGGTATCTTTCATCTGGTGTGCGATCGAAAGCAACAACACCGTAAATGAGCAGCAGTTAAGAGTTACGTCACCGACAACATGACACTCTGTTTTCTTAGAAAGTAATTGCGCTTCTGAAAACGATGGCATCCTCGAGCGCTATGTAATTTATATAACAAGAGGCATATTTCGTTTTAAATCGCAGAGGCACTTTACTTTAATTGATATGTGGTCGGCCTAGCGTTAGACCTTATACAGTGCATGCTGTTTATTCGTTATATAAATAAAGTGAAGACAGCTTTGAGGAGCGCAAAAAGGAGATGTTTTGACAGCAGGAGAGTGTTTGCTGACGTGCGGTATAATGAGCAACAGGTGTCAAGTGACCTCGTTCTCGCATATGAAGCGTACCTTGGACTGCATTACAGCCACACACACATATATATATATATATATATATATATATATATATATATATATATATATATATATATATATATATATATATATATATATATATATATATATATATATATATATATATATATCTATATATATATATATATCTAAATATATATATATATATATATATATATATATATATATATATATATATTATATATATATTACAACATATCTTGGAAGCCAGATAATTATACGCCTTGTAACTGTCTTAATGTATTTTGGCCAAATGACACGTCATTCACCACATATGGGTGATATGAGACCCTCCCGCAAGCACTGTCACCATATCTGTCCACCATATACCAACACATCATATGCGGCTATCGTTCTTTTGACAGTATAGATTTATTGCAAAAGGGTGTAAAGCTCATATATCAAAGTAAGAATGAAGAAACTCATTGATTATTGTAATTCTTACCTTGTATTGTCATATCAAAGTCAATAAGTATTTAGTAAAAAATAGGTATGTCGGCAGTAATACAGAATAGCTTACCCTGTAGCTACTATAGAACAGCCTTTTCAACACTGCTACTCTTAATGCTAATTCGGCATTTATTTTGATATTATTTATCTATTAAGGGAAACTCATTTAATTACGCATCATAGTGAGAGGTTTAATTCCATACCCAAGTGATCTGACTAATGCGATTTAATGCAGTGCAATCCGGGAACAAATGTCACCTTGTTGTACCAATGAAGAGTCAAGTTAACGCTAATGCTTTCTTGTTGCCCTTGAATCGAATCTATTAAGGAGGAATCAGCGCACAGAGGGTCATTGCGTAAACTCCAAATAATCAAGTGCCGCGCTTTCTTGTTTCTCAAGGAGGTCGCAAGCGGTATCAGCCGAGAATCCTGAGATGTCGACTGAGTAGCACCCTCACAGCCAACCATCTTCTCAGACCTTCCGCAAAAGATGATTGGTTTGGTCGGCTTTCTGATGGCAGTCTTTATATATCTATATAAACGTCGCTATAAATCACCGCCTCAACCCACTTTATACTCCCTCTTTTTTCAGTGACCAATCATTTGTCATGTTGTATCGGGGTTGTTGCTGGAAAATATAACCTTGCGTTCTCATCGCATCAATAATTTGTACGTGCGAACCCAATACACGTATAAACGTACAGTTTATTGTAACGTATATCTGGCGAAATAGAGATAGCTTTAAGGTTTAGGGAAAACTATATTCTAAGTAATACATGGTACAAATATCTTTAAATCATTGGTGTGACAACCTCGACAAATCACAAAAGGTGGACGTGGGTTGGGTGTGATCAAATGGAATCACAGTCAAAATGCCAGTACGCTTTCCAGAGACAATAACCTTTGATAGATTGCCTTAAGCATAACAACTGAGTAAAGTTGGGTATAATGATATACGCAGTGGCGTAGAAGTGTCCCAAGAAGTGCTATCCTAGTGTCCTGCCAGTGTCCCGATAGTGTCCTACAAGTGTCCCGGAAGTGTAACTCTAGTGCGGGTAGTACTGTAGTACTTCAAAGCAATTTCTTGGTAAATAAGCTTATGCGTTTAGTGAAACTCAAGAGCACACGGCAATTCCACTACCGAGTACCTTTACAGAAATAATCGTGTATTCCGACACATGATATCCGTCTGAAATATCTTTCAAAACTATTTCGCCAGAACGTCGGAAAGATTAAATGAACACATGTTTTGTCTCATTCCTAGACTTCAGGTTTTAACGACTTTTCAATAGCTGCATGCGTGATATGCTTACTACTTTAACAGTGGATCAAGTGGATGATTCAATAAGTTCCTAGGTTAAGTGACACATGACAGGTCAACATGGCATCTCATACCGACTAATTTAATGCGCCAGTGCAACCGATGACAAAACATGTGGAATGCATTGCGTCTGCTACAACATTGATATGCAGGATCATAGTTTTTACGACCAAACATTTAGACCCCAATGCGTCTACACGATTAGTGATCTTCAATAAACCTCTGTAAATAATGTCATATATCTCTCCCTGCAATATATGAGATATTGTTAACATCACATTTGGGTTAAGGGTAAATTCGTTGGTTATCTGACGCTTTTAATCAATTAATTGCACCCAAAAGATGTCAGGTGCCTAACTTAAATCAACTAAAATATTTTAAAAGATTGGCTTGGCAAAGCCAGCAGCACATACAAGTGTTAGTATGCCCCCAACACGTGCTAAGTGCTTAACCACTAGATATGAAATTATAGTATAGTCTGGTTAAGTAACCTGATTTATTTTTGCACCATAATTGTGTATTATAAAGCAGGGGAAAATCATTAAGCAGACAACGCGTTTTACGTATTGCTGCGTCAATACGATATGTAGATTTTATTCAGTCGTATAGTCTGGTAAGTAATCAGATTTATTTTTGCACCATAATTGCGTATTATATAGCAGGGGAAACTCATTAAGCATACAACGCGTTTTACGTTTTGCTGCGTCAATACGATATGTACATTTTTTTCAGTCGAATAGTCTGGTAAGTAATCAGATTTATTTTTGCACCATAAACCTTGGAGGCTAGGGCAGTCGAATACTTCGCAATATATACCACCTGCTAAAATATAGCTGAAACTGTAGCCTTACAGCAAACATCACGTGTCTATTATGTATATGCTGACATTTCCACAGAAAATTCTGTTCAAGTTGATTAATTTCATTGTTGGAGGGCGAAGTTGAAGGGAGAATATCCACTCTTCTTTCCTAAAAGGGCAAGTTAAGTCTAAAATATGAATATTTGGGATTATATTGTACGCAATTTTCTTATCAATAAAGCTCTGTTTCGATCCGACGCGAAGTAAACAAGAAATAAGCAAAATCAAACACATTCCGGAACTTCCCGACCACATGCCGAAGATATTTCTGTTCTGATTTTGAAAACAAATAGAAAAATAAAAGTGAAAATGGTCGCACCGATTTCGAGAGACGTTTCATCTGTGTTGGAATATATGGAAAAGGGATTTTAAGCTATTATCCTCCCTTGTGCACAATTAATTCAAGTCATTTACATATCCGTAGCCTATGAAAAAAACGGTACTGGAACTCTAGCTACCGCTTGTCCGCTTGGGTAAGTGGCCAGTCTTTGCACTTACCCGTTGACAAAATTGACATGGCCGGTAGTGATCCGTGTGGGGCGGTTCAATTTGATAAGGCTGTTACACAGATCTATTATATAGACTTGTCCCGTCAGGCAGCCATATGTAAATGTATGCTTGCCCGTCAGTAGCATGCATTTGTCCTGGATATTGAAAATGGCATTTAGGAATAATGACTGATGGAGGTATTTTGTGAGCATGGATATAATAGAACATTTTTGTACAGACAGCAAAGCCAGTGATTTACTAGAAGATGTCATCCTCTCCAAGGCCCTAATCAAAGACCTCGTCAAATTGACTTTACTATATCCAACATCTACCCCGCAGGCTTTCCATAGTTTAGTAATCAAATTTGCATCAAAACAAACTGGTTTCATGTGGCTCTGTCAGTATGCAAGGTGTGTTGTTTTCATATGTAGTTATGTTCACAAAATTGTTTGTGCACCCTGTCCTGCCTTTATATATTTTACATTGCACCTGTTCACTTTGTTCTTTGTGTGTGGTATTTGACCGTTGTTGTATTTAAAGATGGACACATATGAAACATTTTAACCTGAAAGTCTATCAATTAAATTGTGAATTTCTCTACCGGTTGTGTTGTAAAGGTATTGTCTGCCTGCTCTACACTTCAACCACAACAGTGGCCCGAAACAGAAGACACCGGATCACAGATAAGTGAATAAAAACCAGACATTGTTTGTAGCTGTGAGCGGAATTGAATAAGCATTCGTCTTGTAAAACTTTGTTGATACGCCACCTTACATAATGTGCCACCGAAGTTCAATCTTGATGATTGCTGTGCAATGACACAGGAAGGATAAAATATCCTGCCGAAAATATCAAATGACTGTTTATACCGTTATGCCGAAAATATCAAATGACTGTTAACATACCGTTTTGGATGGCAGATTCCTATTATTTTATGCATATGAAATAATGAATAAGGTGGACAGCACGTACTTAACTAAATTTAGTTACTGGTTGCCATCAGTGTATAGTATAATCTAGAGGCTATAATATTTGTAAGCAACAGCTTAGTATAAACAAGAGAATGAGACACACATTATGCTTTTTTTGTCCATTTATTATTTCATTGCTGGCAGTTTGAAACCAATAAAAACTGAACTGTCCTTAGGAAAAACTTCATAAGCTGGCAGTGGCACTATGTGATGTCTGCCTAGATTACCCCAGCACCACTGTACTAGCTGCCGATATGCCATGAATCGGAATAACCAGCAAAATAAAGATATCTTTACAGATTTTCCTTCAGTACATGAATATTTTTCCTCGGGTATCATCCAGACCATTTTTAGTATACTTACATGTTTCTTCTTGTGCATCTGACAATAAGCACTGTATGCTTCTTTTAATATCCAGGGACACCAACACCTAGAGACAAATCCTGGATGTGCTGTTATACAGGCCGCACCTATAGCTTGCTTTTTAAAATTAACTTCTTGACAGCATTTGCTTTCTGCCACTGTAAGCATTGGCCCAGATGAGCCACATGATCACCTAGGATTCGGCATGAGTACAATGAATAACTAGTTTTTCAGAACAAATTTAAATTGAAACATGAATATGAAGATGGCTTCAAACAAGACTTAGGGACAACAGTAAAATAAAGGTCAAAATATATGCAAATGGTTTGAAATTATTTGGATTGGACTATGTGCCATACGTGATGTAGCACAGTCGGCTAAAGTCCTCTGTTATTTAAGGATCAGCTGATGTCCTTATCCTAGCTGGAGGCTCAAACCTGTATGGCTGTATACCCCCACTGGCTCCTACTTCTTCTTCTTGGTGGGACAACCACTCACTGCTGTAATCCAGGTCAATGCTCCCAGAGTCATCAGTATATGAAGGTCATTGCGCTTTCTTGACATATGATAAAACAAAATATGATGGCAGTTATGCACTGTACTAGGTGTAAGTAACAAATATATACCTAATAAGGACAAGATAAAGTATATATTATTTGGGTTGGTACCCTAGGTAGAACAAATAACTGGTGTAAGGCCTTGAACTCGTTAAATGCCCATGAAATATGTAGCCAGAAACATATAAAACTTCTATTCTGGACCAGAAGTCCTTGTGTACAACTCATTGGAGAGGTATATTCAATTGTATCAAGTACTTCCTGAAAGGTCTCGGCTCCCATAACCAGAGCTAAAATTAAAATAAAATACAAACTACCTATCCGCAGACGAGGAAAATACATATTGTAATTGTATTCAATCAAGGAGTTACATATACGTAACTCCATTGAATGCAGCAGCAGTTTTAATTTGCAATAACGTTTTATAATTTAACCAAATAAAAGCCACAGGAAAAGATCATTTCCGTAACAGGACAAGCAAATCGTGAATCAGTCATTAATAACCATGGAACGGGCCTGAATTCGAGGTGCATCACTGTGTTCCAGCATTGCTTGTTATATCGCTCGATCCCCTTAGGTTGACGTTTTCGCACAAAATAATAGAAGTATGTAACGATTTAATATATGCTAGGCGAACAAGTATTCCAAGCCACATGAAATGATGTGATTCGTTGCGGTATATGATGTACATGATGGCGGTATTAAATACGATTATGCTCACACCTACCACAGTTCCCATGCAAACAAACGAGGAAAAAATCACGATATCCGACACATGACGTCACAAACTGAGCAGTTAATTAAAGGGAAATGCTACAGTTCACTGCCGCGCCACCCAGCGACCGTTGCGTAACTGCGCGTCCTTTGGCACGACCACATTTGAGGCGCTGTGCGTATTTTCGCGCCCGGTGCGCCCGCGTCTGCGCTACAACAAGTTCACTTCTAAGTATTTTTTGCACGCATAGCGACGAATTATTTCCGTTAAGTTTAGATCAAAGTCACACCTCATGAACGACACAATCACAGTTCAAATATAAATGACTTTTTTATGGAGGTTTTGAATATTGCAATAGACCACACTCACGGAATACAACAAAAAATCCATGGTGGTTGCCCATACACTTCGATGACCTATCATTTTTTAACATTCTGCTCATAGTACATATATCACTGCACCATATTACCAAGTTTTCTTCAAAAGTCAGAGGTTTGAATATTGTAATAGACCGCACTCACGGGATACAACAGAAAATCCATTGTGGCTTCCCATTGACTACACTGACCTATCATTTTTTTAAAAATTCTATTCATAGTACAAATCGGTCCTAAATATCGAGGGAAATAGTTTTTTTTAAAAAACACAAGATGACATCAATGGACGAAAATATTGCCGAAAACGTCTTAAAAACAGGCTGATATACGCACAATAAAACTTCGAATAGGGAGTCGAAAAAAGACGCTACTTGCACTTTAACGCTGAAGAACTGTACAATTTGAATAGCACAAGAAACGAACATTGCTGCAACAATACGCGGACACTAACGCAGCAACATTTAGACACTGCTGTAACAATACTGGATCATTACTGTAGCAATACTAAGACACTGCTCTAACTATACTGGACCAATAATACAACAATACTGGATCACTACTGTAGCAACACTTAGACACTGCTGAAACAAAACTGGGTCACTATTACAACATTACTGGATCGCTACAGAAGACACATTTAGACACTGCTCCAACAATACTGGGACACTATCACAACATTCCTGGATTACTACTGTAACAACACCTTAATGCTGCCGCGACAATACTTGGACACCAATGCAACAATGATGGGCACTTACGCGTAAATTCTTATACGCTGCTTCTGCAATTCAAGTATACCACTGCGTCAATAGTTGGAGAATATTCGGGTACACTACTGCATCGCGATCATGGGTCTGATCATTCGCTGTGACAATGCTGATTGGGACGCTGCAATAGCTTTACCGCATCGGCCACATTCTGATCTGCCTGTCCATATTGTATTGGTTGATTTAGTAAAATTGGTCTTGGTGTATATATGAAATTATTGACATCCATTATCAACTTCATATGGAAGAGTTTAAGCTATTGCCTCGGAGTCGAGTTAGTTGCGCCAGGGGACGAGGTGGCTAGGGATCGAGTTGGCTAAGATGACTGGCAGTCTATTAAACGGCGCCACTACGGTAAGGCATCACGAGTAAAACAGAGCGACATTTGTTACCCGGAATGAGCTGCATTTACATTAATGTAAACGTAGTTCTCACCTTGATATATGATCATGAAACCCGAAATAGACAACGCGAGTAGCAGTGGAACAGCGCAATGTTGTTGAAACTGCTATTCTAATAACATGTTTTATATCGAAGATGTGATTCTGTATTGCTGCCTACAATGCCCTTCCTGCTTCTAGTTATCTGTGTATGCATAACCCTAGAAGGCAAATCATAGTTGCCTTTGCTATGAATGGATTTCGTGATCTGGCGTACATGATGCCTGATATGTGCTCTCTGTGGTATGAATGGCGGTACTGGCGCTTGTTTGCCAGAATAAAATAGATATTTTGCACATCTAGTCCAATAGGAATTCATTGAGAGAAGCATGCGTGGATGAGGTTTAATGAGTGACTCAGACGGCGGGCGATCAGGACTGATTCACACAATAGACTGACCTCATAGATGTTTATTTCTTGGCCTTGACCTTCTATGATGCAGCTTATCAACATAATGAAGTCTCGATCAGTGTTTATTTTACGAAGGCGCTTTTCTGCTCGTAAACTGATTTCTTGGTGACTTGTGTTCTGTAGATCACATTAGTCTTTTTAAAACCACACACGCAGCTGCATTGAAGCACAGTTACCACGATATATCCATCCACGACTGGGTGAATGAGTCGACTTGAGTGGTCGTCGAACGTTATTAAGTTCATCAAGACTGCTGGAAAGCACACGGGCAGGTATCATGACCGATATATCTGTGATTAACATAATGGGAAGATCATTTTTACCAACCGTGAAATTCCTCTACAAGAATTAAATGATGTGCGTATAACATATATTAACAGATTAACGTGCATTGCTGAAAATACAATGGCCACTCATACCACTTACTACCTCAGTTATCTGCCTGTTAATTACTGTGCGGCACGGTGTACAATATCGCAACATGGGGAAAGATTGCCAATATACTCGAAGTCGGGTCAAATAAACCTATCAACGATTATTGCAACAAACGCCTTTCGCAATAGATGTATTTCTGAAGTACATTTTAGAATTTAGTATGATTGGACTTCAATCACAGTTAGAGCAGGGGGTTGGTTTGATAAAGAGACGCATCTTACACTTCGCATACTACTCGCTAACGAATTATCCATGTTTTCATATCTTAAGCATACCTTGATGATACAGTAAACATATGGCTATCGTGTTGTTGTACGTTTGACCCCAGAACTGTCAATACATACGTTATTCAATTGTCACCAGTTTTCTCAGAATAGGACAATGAATTAATTGGGTGAGAGAAAAATATATCCGTCAAATTATCAACCAGGGGGCCCTTTGGCTAACAGAATAACAACTGTATTCTATTAACCATGTACATTCACTATGTTCAATGAATGAAGACATGAAATTAGGAAGATATGTTAGGACAGTTCCCATGCAATCATAAACTTATTTTTGTTTTCATTCAGCGTTACATCCACCAATGACAGCAAGTGTTATCGACAGCAATAAACACCATCAAGAAGGTAAACCGCATATTTCATTATAAACGTTTAGTCGCTCGGTGTCAGTATATCCAGAAGAGAATTTTATAGTCTTTATTCCACCATTACGTGTCACGCCTCATAACCTCATATTGCACGTCATGAAGACATATTGCTACTCAATACCTCATTGTGTAGCATATTATAAAGGGATATAGTTTTAAAACGGACAGTACCATGCAGTACATTAATGTCACACAGCGCCTTGCGAATTAGTATTTAGCCCTGGCAGACAGAATATCAGTACTATGTTCAGAATAAAAATAAATAAAATGATCGATAGCATATATCCTGCATTGCAAAACGTTCATTGCGACAAGCGGTCATTCAAGCCACATTCAAAACGCTGTTATATCACATTAAATCATTGTGCAAATGTTTACGCTCACTGTTGTGGTAATTGTAGACCCGAGAGGCGATTGCAAGGATGCTGCATATGTAAGTTATCAAGGCGTCCTCGGACATTCCCGTTTCTTCTGTACTAATTGGTTCTCATTCCCATTAAAAGACTTTGTATTGAATACTTATAAAGCATCACTGTTAGCAATGCGTTCTACTGGATACCGAAGAAACTTCAACATCATCTCGTGAGAGTTGCCGCAATGTATCAGAGATATGTAATAAAGATGCAGATCTAATCTTCTGACCACATGTGAGCGTTGTTTCGGATTGTTTTCCATTCCATAGTGCAATGCTGTATTTAAAGTCTACCAAGATGTGTATAAAAAGGAAACATATACTGTGTGAGTGCATCCTGTAGGGCTGATGAAAAATTAAATTCTGCTTCCTGCCGTTTACTCTTTTCTAGAGCAGCTTGGAGATCAATGAACATGATCTCCAGTTGGATAAGTTCGTGAGACTAAACTAGTATAGGCACGTCACTCACGCACGAATCCAGTGTCAACGGGCGATGGCCATTGTCCAGAGCAGCGGCTGGTTTCTTAAAGGTATTACGTCTGAATGTCCTGTGATGTGGCATTTAGCGAGGCCAGTTAGTACCTCACTTCACAATATCACATCATGTTTCGTCTCACAATGTCATATTGTGTCCCATTCCAGAATGTCATTTGATGTATCGTTTCTCAATACCATCAGCTGCACATTTCATTGAACAACACAGGATCTCATTTCTCAATTCCATATGGTGACGCTTTTCCTGATTTCACACAGTATTCATATCATAATATGATATACTATGCAGCTCCCCAACACCACATAACAATACCATTTCATGACACCTCATTTCTCATTATCATAAAATGTCACAGAGCTTCTTATTATATGTTTCGGCTATGATAATTATTGCATGAAAATCTTTTCACATGTGACACTTCGCTATAGGATTATGTAAGTTGGCGCGTGTCTCTATTATGTGTCCCTATTTAGTAGGTCTCTGTGAGTGATTAAGGAGGCCATCACGCCCTAGAGAACAATTGTAGCTTCTTTATGTATGACAGGTATACACGAAGAGGATAAAGAAGAACCGCCATAAGGCTCGTGAACCATGAGTCCCAACCCCGATTCTTGGTGGTTTATTGCCTAAGTGTCTGACATGTAAATCAATATTCCAAAAAATATCTTCACATCATAAATGTAGCATTCACACTATGCCCCAGTTTGAAAAGGTTTTCATTTGGCATTCAACACCAGGCTAGTTTGAAATAAGAGATGAAGATGGTCCACCTGGCATATGTGTATATATCCATATCAATCATGGTTAATTATTTATATGCAATGTCATTTAAAGCGCTTGTCACCCTCAAAACGATTAACATCAAATTAAAAAGACAGTCATTAGAAATAATATACATATTTGCGCCATATATGGCTATAAATTTCATCATTTATGCAATGATTTATGTATGGTAGATTTTCTAGATTTTGTTATTAAATAGTTATCATTCTGCCACAGTTGATCACAGTATATATATATATGTACATGTATATATATATATATATATATATATATATATATATATATATATATATATATATATATATATATATATATATATATATATATATATATATATATATATATATATATATATATATATATATATATATATATATATATATTATATATATATATATTATAGTTCTATATATATATATATGCAGCATTTTATAGGCCAATCTTGTGGCAAAATTACAAGCGCGATTTGCATAGCAATTAAAGGCCCTTTAATAATGCTAGTGAATACCGGAAATCAATTGAAACCGATTCTATTCAGCACACATTACTATCTTCCTGTGACGTCTTTAGTGGAAAAAATGGCATCGCGTGGAATATTTCAATAAGAATTGTTAGTAATGTAGGCATATTGGGGGGGGGGGGGGTTTACTCTATCAGGGTGTCCTTTATAATCAATGCAATGACCCAACATCCCCCTATTTTTCATCACATTTCATGTCATGACTCAACCGTAAACCCTGTCATGACCCCATCCTGTTGTCGCCATTAACCCACGCAATGCTTGCAATGATCACTATCATAAACAAGATGAAATGATTTATATTATGTTTACAGCTTTCCGTTGTCTTACTTGTGGCAATTATAACGCGGCCAATCAATTGTACTGCACACAAGCGGATTTCTTTTGAACAGTTTAATATGTGGACCAATAAGCAACTGGCTAGGACACTGCTAGCAAACAAACAGTCCTAGGTATATGAATTGGATTCAAGATGTAGCGAATATAATGATTGATAAAGACCCACATCCTTAATTATCTCCGAAACCATAGAAAATTGTGTGACAAGTTGCGTTGAATGATGCTGAATCAGTAGGCTTCAGTCGAACTTGCAGTGCACCAAATGTTAGTTATTTGTTATTGGACATTGGAATCCTGTATCATGTTTTTTAGGCATTGGGAAAAACGAATGAAGGTTTAAATGTTTCCCTTGGTCCCCTCTGGTGTGTGGAAACAGTACATTCTCAATACCTTTGTGTCAGAACGTGATATAGCCAACAGCTATTGCATTGCTAGCCTTTCTAATGCGTTTTTACCTACAAAAATCGAATATGCCCGACTAGAATGGAGAAAAATGTAGCTGTCTCGCGAGTCAGCTGAAGATGACATGCCTTCAATGGATTATGAAATACTTTTCTAGACACAAATTGGTAAAAAGCTCTTGATTCTAGTGCCGACTGTGGCTAATACGTTTGACAAATATTGTTTCGTGCCAGGATTATATTAAACAGATTCGGGGCCAGAGAGAGTCATCTCATCGCAGATACAGCCAGCTCTCGTAGATAACACCGAGTATGATTAACGTCTGTAGCAATCCTGTTTTGATTTATTAATGTAATTTTGTTATTAATATTGGTTCGAAGTAATTAATTAATTTATTTATTTATGACGAAGATGGTTGCTGGTTAGGAAAGTAATTTATGACGAGATTGGTGGCCAGGATTAAGCATGATGTTGCCGCTAAAAGTAGATCTATTTATATCTGTACAGTTGCTTATTCATCTTGTTTACTAGGGAGTAATATTTTTCTGACCATAGTGGTGTGAGTGTTGTATGCGTTTCATTTCAATCCCCCTATCTCAACCGATTGGCTATGTTTTATCTGCCATGCAATTGCCTTTACCTAAGAATCCCTGGCATAATGCATACCATCGGAATTCGTTGGCGGGGTAGGTAGATCTGGTGTGGTGAATTATTCATTTCCTTATCTGAAGTAGTTAAGCCAATCCTAGCGTATATAAGACCCACAAAACACGCATCAACAGAGAAGTCCACAGAAGTCCACAGACGTCTACAGAAGTCTCACAAAAGTCACAGAAGTCAGAAGAAAGACAGCCAGACTCCAAAAGAGACTGACTCTCATTAACTTCAAGATAGGCTTCCAAAGAGACTCACTTCTTCTTTATGTTCTGCTTATGGATTGGAATAGAAAATAACCCAACTTACAACGGAGTTCTTCATTTACCTGTGCACCTGCAAACCGTGTTGGTAAATTGAAGTAAAAAGAACGCGCAATAAGAAGGACAAATAATAATATCTAAGCCTTACCCCGAAGCGGGATAACGCCATTGTTGTTGCTCATTGAGAGTGTAGCATGGTGTTACTTTGTGAAGGATGTTGATCTCCGGGGGACCGCTTTTACATCAGAAGACAGACAAACAAAGAATGACTTCACATGCTACTTGAAACATCAACTTCCTCATAATGACGATGACTCCCCAAATCAACTCCGTTCCTGGTATTTGCCCCAGAAACAATACCAAGTACTGGTAACATTATGGCGTTAATAATGAAAAATGGCAGCACTCCTTTGATGTTTTAATTGGAAAGCATAATTTGATGTTATATTGTCCCTATGTACATATTGCAACAGGTAAAGCGGTATTGCGATTTGTTTCATATCACATGGAGATCATATATCGGATGCAATACGATAATTGTACCCAAAGGGTAAGAAAAAGGTCACATACCTTGAGATGTAACTGAGATCAATCTATCCTTAGACTTTATTGTGTATATTTTGTTATTGTCTCAATGCTGTGGCTAGGCATAGTAATTTGCAATCGCCTACACACTTTGTGGATAAAGCCAAACAGAGAAGTTGGTATGAACTAACATAAATAGTGGCTTAACACGCACCACAAATTGCCTTTCACACTGTCTGTAAAATCAATGATTTCAGTCATCTTGTGTCTGTACATCAAGCATAAAAGTGGCATCTAGGCTGTATTCGTCCATGATTTATATAAGCTACAACATTCTCTCGATGACAGCACGATTTTTATGCTCACAGGGGATTAGATGGGGTTAAGTACACTGCATACCCAGTGTTTGTAGACGCAAAAGAAAGTTATGTGATTATATGGTGAATATATTGGGAAGACTTACGCAAGCAACAATTTGTATGAATAGGATTACCACTTAAAGTGTCTGATTTAGGAAATGTCTGCTCCGGTCAAATGATGTACCCGCGTAATGACTCAAACACCAAGTCACATTATTTCTTCTGAAAACCACTAGCCACAGACCCGCAGTATATCCTGTTTAACCTCTTATCCATCCTTATCATGCATAATCAAAGTATATCAAAGTGTCAACAAATGAGCAGGATGCTGTCCAGTACTAGCAGACTGCCTGGCATTGTCGAGGCAGAAAAGCAGCCGAAAACATCCAGAAATGCTTTTAATGAGTGCATATTTTGCACAACTGTTCTATCACGGGGTCCCCTAATACCCTCTTTGATCCCACCCTCCACACCAACCCCGGTTGTGACTCCATCCTTACTCCGGTTGTGACCCCCCTATCTCCCCTATGACCGATACATCGACCTAGCTGCCCACAGTTCTACTGCAATGTACTCTCAGAATGCAGATATTGACTGCGGCTATTGCATTGCAAGCGATTCCAACTGACCTAAAAACATTGAACATACCTGGCAAAATGCTTTCACGTGTCATATATTTGCTGTGCAATAAGTGCTATTGATCATTTATCATTACATATACCTACAACGTGTTATAATTAAATTGTTGTATTCCGCAGTGTGGCATAACGCTCTTGAAGACCTGTTTGATAAACCAGGCCTGATAATAACAGACAGCATAAACATGTTATACGATAATGCAATGATGGTAATGTGGATGAAGAGCATGTAGATTGCTCCCCTCTTCGACGGCAAGAGACTCGTTTCGGTTTTGCAAAAGCGGGAAAACTTGTGCAATGACCGCATTAATATGCCACCATGACTAATCTTATTGGAAGATTTTTCCCACACCATATGGGACAAAGTTCTTGCTTGGGTTGGTGCTGTATTGGTAATGATGGGTATAATTTACAATGAATATGTCGATGAACTGTCGATGCGCGTTACAAGATCTAAATACAGAACTATAGTGCTCCGTAGCAAGAGCGCGCCATCTATTTATCTGTATTGTCAGAGCCCGTGGAGAACATATCATGATAAAAGTCAATGTCATCGGTCACAGAATGCGTAGAATAAACACAAAATGGAGAACGTAATATAACCAACGCGGGCTTCCATTGTGTCGAGTATGTTGGTCGCTGGAGCATATCTGTCGATACAGGAATTACATCGCCAGGCACTAATTCTTATTCTGCAGAAATTAGTTCCCACGCTGGCTTCTTTCGCCTTGCGGCCCTAATGCTTCAGCTTTTGTGCCACCTCCTGTTCCCATTTCTCTACCGACTAGATCAGTATACTTAATGCCAAAGAACGAATCAGGAAATTCGTACTTCCGTCTCTTTATACTTATAACCCCGCTTGCATATGCCAATGGATAACACCAAATTAGCTGCAAGTAAGATACCCCAACTAGAATGTAAAAGGCTAGGGACCGATGGGGCGAAACTCTTAATGCCGGAGTAGACATAAATAAAAGGGTTCGTTGTACTAGTGGCAAGGCATCGGAAATTAGCTTATGGAGCATACGTTGTATCCAAACATCTTTTTCCTTTATATTCTTTTTCCTAATATATATTTCCATGCATTTTGAGATAAATAAACTGTTCAAATATTACACAATTGTCGTTCGAAATAATTTCCCAGCATCGAAGAAATCAGGGCTCCATCCATTAGCCTATAACGCGGTGTTAGAAATGCGATCGCTTCTGGTACAAAAATAACACGCGACTGCAGCTGGTCATCATTTAGCGAAACACTATTGCAGCTTCGTAGACAAAGACCTCTCGGGTTCAAAAACTAGCTCGGTGGCCTTATGTTTGTCTGAAGAGCATGACTTGTCTTGCAGCACTCACAGTTAGGGCCATCACAGTATGCAATATATGTATATTCTCTCGAGCACAGCACGATTTTTATGCTCACAGGGGATTAGATGGGGTTAAGTACACTGCATACCTAGTGTTTGTAGACGCAAAAGAAAGTTATGTGATTATATGGTGAATATATTGGGAAGACATACGCAAGCAACAATTTGTATGAATAGGATTACCACTTAAAGTGTCTGATTTAGGAAATGTCTGCTCCGGTCAAATGATGTACCCGCGTAATGACTCAAACACCAAGTCACATTATTTCTTCTGAAAACCACTAGCCACAGACCCGCAGTATATCCTGTTTAACCTCTTATCCATCCTTATCATGCAAAATCAAAGTATATCAAAGTGTCAACAAATGAGCAGGATGCTGTCCAGTACTAGCAGACTGCCTGGCATTGTCGAGGCAGAAAAGCAGCCGAAAACATCCAGAAATGCTTTTAATGAGTGCGTATTTTGCACAACTGTTCTATCACGGGGTCCCCTAATACCCTCTTTGATCCCACCCTCCACACCAACCCCGGTTGTGACTCCATCCTTACTCCGGTTGTGACCCCCCTATCTCCCCTATGACCGATACATCGACCTAGCTGCCCACAGTTCTACTGCAATGTACTCTCAGAATGTAGATATTGACTGCGGCTATTGCATTGCAAGCGATTCCAACTGACCTAAAAACATTGAACATACCTGGCAAAATGCTTTCACGTGTCATATATTTGCTGTGCAATAAGTGCTATTGATCATTTATCATTACATATACCTACAACGTGTTATAATTAAATTGTTGTATTCCGCAGTGTGGCATAACGCTCTTGAAGACCTGTTTGATAAACCAGGCCTGATAATAACAGACAGCATAAACATGTTATATGATAATGCAATGATGGTAATGTGGATGAAGAGCATGTAGATTGCTCCCCTCCTCGACGGCAAGAGACTCGTTTCGGTTTTGCAAAAGCGGGAAAACTTGTGCAATGACCGCATTAATATGCCACCATGACTAATCTTATTGGAAGATTTTTCCCACACCATATGGGACAAAGTTCTTGCTTGGGTTGGTGCTGTATTGGTAATGATGGGTATAATTTACAACGAATATGTCGATGAACTGTCGATGCGCGTTACAAGATCTAAATACAGAACTATAGTGCTCCGTAGCAAGAGCGCGCCATCTATTTATCTGTATTGTCAGAGCCCGTGGAGAACATAGCATGATAAAAGTCAATGTCATCGGTCACAGAATGCGTAGAATAAACACAAAATGGAGAACGTAATATAACCAACGCGGGCTTCCCTTGTGTCGAGCATGTTGGTCGCTGGAGCATATCTGTCGATACAGGAATTACATCGCCAGGCACTAATTCTTACTCTGCAGAAATAAGTTCCCACGCTGGCTTCTTTCGCCTGGCGGCCCTAATGCTTCAGCTTTTGTGCCACCTCCAGTTCCCATTTCGCTACCGACTAGATCAGTATACTTAATGCCAAAGAACGAATCAGGAAAGTCGTACTTCCGCTTCGTTATACTTATAACCCCGCTTGCCAATGTCAATGGATAACACCAAGTTAGCTGCAAGTAAGATACCCCAACTAGAATGTAAAAGGCTAGGGACCGATGGGGCGAAACTCTTAATGCTGGAATAGACATAAATAAAAGGGTTCGTTGTACTAGTGGCAAGGCATCGGAAATTAGCTTATGGAGCATAAGTTGTATCCAAACATCTTTTTCCTTTATATTCTTTTTCCTAATATATATTTCCATGCATTTTGAGATAAATAAACTGTTCAAATATTACACAATTGTCGTTCGAAATAATTTCCCAGCATCGAAGAAATCAGGGCTCCATCCATTAGCCTATAACGCGGTGTTAGAAATGCGATCGCTTCTGGTACAAAAATAACACGCGACTGCAGCTGGTCATCATTTAGCGAAACACTATTGCAGCTTCGTAGACAAAAACCTCTCGGGTTCAAAAACTAGCTCGGTGGCCTTACGTTTGTCTGAAGAGCATGACTTGTCTTGCAGCACTCACAGTTAGGGCCATCACAGTATGCAATATATGTATATTCTCTCGAGCACAGCACGATTTTTTATGCTCACAGGGGATTAGATGGGGTTAAGTACACTGCATACCTAGTGTTTTTAGACGCAAAAGAAAGTTATGTGATTATATGGTGAATATACTGGGAAGACTTACGCAAGCAACAATTTGTATGAATAAGATTACCACTTAAAGTGTCTGATTTAGGAAATGTCTGCTCCGGTCAAATGATGTACCCGCGTAATGACTCAAACACCAAGTCACATTATTTCTTCTGAAAACCACTACCCACAGACCCGCAGTATATTCTGTTTAACCTCTTATCCATCCTTATCATGCATAATCAAAGTATATCAAAGTGTCAACAAATGAGCAGGATGCTGTCCAGTAATAGCATACTGCCTGGCATTGTCGAGGCAGAAAAGCAGCCGAAAACATCCAGAAATGCTTTTAATGAGTGCATATTTTGCACAACTGTTCTATCACGGGGTCCCCTAATACCCTCTTTGATCCCACCCTCCACACCAACCCCGGTTGTGACTCCATCCTTACTCCGGTTGTGACCCCCCTATCTCCCCTATGACCGATACATCGATCTAGCTACCCACAGTTCTACTGCAATGTACTCTCAGAATGTAGATATTGACTGCGGCTATTGCATTGCAAGCGATTCCAACTGACCTAAAAACATTGAACATACCTGGCAAAATGCTTTCACGTGTCATATATTTGCTGTGCAATAAGTGCTATTGATCATTTATCATTACATATACCTACAACGTGTTATAATTAAATTGTTGTATTCCGCAGTGTGGCATAACGCTCTTGAAGACCTGTTTGATAAACCAGGCCTGATAATAACAGACAGCATAAGCATGTTATACGATAATGCAATGATGGTAATGTGGATGAAGAGCATGTAGATTGCTCCCCTCTTCGACGGCAAGAGTCTCGTTTCGGTTTTGCAAAAGCGGGAAAACTTGTGCAATGACCGCATTAATATGCCACCATGACTAATCTTATTGGAAGATTTTTCCCACACTATATGGGACAAAGTTCTTGCTTGGGTTGGAGCTGTATTGGTAATGATGGGTATAATTTACAATGAATATGTCGATGAACTGTCGATGCGCGTTACAAGATCTAAATACAGAACTAAAGTGCTCCTTAGCAAGAGCGCGCCATCTATTTATCTGTATTGTCAGAGCCCGTGGAGAACATAGCATGATAAAAGTCAATGTCATCGGTCACAGAATGCGCAGAATAAACACAAAATGGAGAAACGTAATATAACCAACGCGGGCCTCCCTTGTGTCGAGTATGTTGGTCGTTGGAGCACATCTGTCGATATAGGATTACATCGCCAGGCACTAATTCTTACTCTGCAGAAATAAGTTCCTAAGTTCCCACGCTGGCTTCTTTCGCCTTGCGGCCCTAATGCTGCAGCTTTTGCGCCACCTCCTGTTCCCATTTTGCTACCGACTAGATCAGTATACTTAATGCCAAAGAACGAATCAGGAAATTCGTACTTCCGTCTCTTTATACTTATAACCCCGCTTGCCAATGCCAATGGATAACACCAAATTAGCTGCAAGTAAGATACCCCAACTAGAATGTAAAAGGCTAGGGACCGATGGGGCGAAACTCTTAATGCCGGAGTAGACATAAATAAAAGGGTTCGTTGTACTAGTGGCAAGGCATCGGAAATTAGCTTATGGAGCATAAGTTGTATCCAAACATCTTTTTCCTTTATATTCTTTTTCCTAATATATATTTCCATGCATTTTGAGATAAATAAAAACTGTTCAAATATTACACAATTGTCGTTCGAAATAATTTCCCAGCATCGAAGAAATCAGGGCTCCATCCATTAGCCTATAACGCGGTGTTTAGAAATGCGATCGCTTCTGGTACAAAAATAACACGCGACTGCAGCTGGTCATCATTTGGCGAAACACTATTGCAGCTTCGTAGACAAAAACCTCTCGGGTTCAAAAACTAGCTCGGTGGCCTTACGTTTGTCTGAAAAGCATGACTTGTCTTGCAGCACTCACAGTTAGGGCCATCACAGTATGCAATATATGTATATTCTCTCGAGGACAGCACGATTATTATGCTCACAGGGGATTAGATGGGGTTAAGTACACTGCATACCTAGTGTTTGTAGACGTAAAAGAAAGTTATGTGATTATATGGTGAATATATTGGGAAGACTTACGCAAGCAACAATTTGTATGAATAAGATTACCACTTAAAGTGTCTGATTTAGGAAATGTCTGCTCCGGTCAAATGATGTACCCGCGTAATGACTCAAACACCAAGTCACATTATTTCTTCTGAAAACCACTACCCACAGACCCGCAGTATATTCTGTTTAACCTCTTATCCATCCTTATCCTGCAAAATCAAAGTATATCAAAGTGTCAACAAATGAGCAGGATGCTGTCCAGTAATAGCAGACTGCCTGGCATTGTCGAGGCAGAAAAGCAGCCGAAAACATCCAGAAATGCTTTTAATGAGTGCATATTTTGCACAACTGTTCTATCACGGGGTCCCCTAATACCCTCTTTGATCCCACCCTCCACACCAACCCCGGTTGTGACTCCATCCTTACTCCGGTTGTGACCCCCCTATCTCCCCTATGACCGATACATTGACCTAGCTGCCCACAGTTCTACTGCAATGTACTCTCAGAATGCAGATATTGACTGCGGCTATTGCATTGCAAGCGATTCCAACTGACCTAAAAACATTGAACATACCTGGCAAAATGCTTTCACGTGTCATATATTTGCTGTGCAATAAGTGCTATTGATCATTTATCATTACATATACCTACAACGTGTTATAATTAAATTGTTGTATTCCGCAGTGTGGCATAACGCTCTTGAAGACCTGTTTGATAAACCAGGCCTGATAATAACAGACAGCATAAACATGTTATACGATAATGCAATGATGGTAATGTGGATGAAAAGCATGTAGATTGCTCCCCTCCTCGACGGCAAGAGACTCGTTTCGGTTTTGCAAAAGCGGGAAAACTTGTGCAATGACCGCATTAATATGCCACCATGACTAATCTTATTGGAAGATTTTTCCCACACCATATGGGACAAAGTTCTTGCTTGGGTTGGTGCTGTATTGGTAATGATGGGTATAATTTACAATGAATATGTCGATGAACTGTCGATGCGCGTTACAAGATCTAAATACAGAACTATAGTGCTCCGTAGCAAGAGCGCGCCATCTATTTATCTGTATTGTCAGAGCCCGTGGAGAACATAGCATGATAAAAGTCAATGTCATCGGTCACAGAATGCGTAGAATAAACACAAAATGGAGAACTTAATATAACCAACGCGGGCTTCCCTTGTGTCGAGCATGTTGGTCGCTGGAGCATATCTGTCGATACAGGAATTACATCGCCAGGCACTAATTCTTATTCTGCAGAAATTGGTTACCACGCTGGCTTCTTTCGCCTTGCGGCCCTAATGCTTCAGCTTTTGTGCCACCTCCAGTTCCCATTTCTCTACCGACTCGATCAGTATACTTAATGCCAAAGAACAAATCAGGAAATTCGTACTTCCGTCTCTTTATACTTATAACCCCGCTTGCATATGCCAATGGATAACACCAAATTAGCTGCAAGTAAGATACCCCAACTAGAATGTAAAAGGCAAGGGACCGATGGGGCGAAACTCTTAATGCCGGAGTAGACATAAATAAAAAGGGTTCGTTGTACTAGTGGCAAGGCATCGGAAATTAGCTTATGGAGCATACGTTGTATCCAAACATCTTTTTCCTTTATATTCTTTTTCCTAATATATATTTCCATGCATTTTGAGATAAATAAACTGTTCAAATATTACACAATTGTCGTTCGAAATAATTTCCCAGCATCGAAGAAATCAGGGCTCCATCCATTAGCCTATAACGCGGTGTTAGAAATGCGATCGCTTCTGGTACAAAAATAACACGCGACTGCAGCTGGTCATCATTTAGCGAAACACTATTGCAGCTTCGTAGACAAAGACCTCTCGGGTTCAAAAACTAGCTCGGTGGCCTTATGTTTGTCTGAAGAGCATGACTTGTCTTGCAGCACTCACAGTTAGGGCCATCACAGTATGCAATATATGTATATTCTCTCGAGCACAGCACGATTTTTATGCTCACAGGGGATTAGATGGGGTTAAGTACACTGCATACCTAGTGTTTGTAGACGCAAAAGAAAGTTATGTGATTATATGGTGAATATATTGGGAAGACATACGCAAGCAACAATTTGTATGAATAGGATTACCACTTAAAGTGTCTGATTTAGGAAATGTCTGCTCCGGTCAAATGATGTACCCGCGTAATGACTCAAACACCAAGTCACATTATTTCTTCTGAAAACCACTAGCCACAGACCCGCAGTATATCCTGTTAACCTCTTATCCATCCTTATCATGCAAAATCAAAGTATATCAAAGTGTCAACAAATGAGCAGGATGCTGTCCAGTACTAGCAGACTGCCTGGCATTGTCGAGGCAGAAAAGCAGCCGAAAACATCCAGAAATGCTTTTAATGAGTGCGTATTTTGCACAACTGTTCTATCACGGGGTCCCCTAATACCCTCTTTGATCCCACCCTCCACACCAACCCCGGTTGTGACTCCATCCTTACTCCGGTTGTGACCCCCCTATCTCCCCTATGACCGATACATCGACCTAGCTGCCCACAGTTCTACTGCAATGTACTCTCAGAATGTAGATATTGACTGCGGCTATTGCATTGCAAGCGATTCCAACTGACCTAAAAACATTGAACATACCTGGCAAAATGCTTTCACGTGTCATATATTTGCTGTGCAATAAGTGCTATTGATCATTTATCATTACAATATACCTACAACGTGTTTATAATTAAATTGTTGTATTCCGCAGTGTGGCATAACGCTCTTGAAGACCTGTTTGATAAACCAGGCCTGATAATAACAGACAGCATAAACATGTTATATGATAATGCAATGATGGTAATGTGGATGAAGAGCATGTAGATTGCTCCCCTCCTCGACGGCAAGAGACTCGTTTCGGTTTTGCAAAAGCGGGAAAACTTGTGCAATGACCGCATTAATATGCCACCATGACTAATCTTATTGGAAGATTTTTCCCACACCATATGGGACAAAGTTCTTGCTTGGGTTGGTGCTGTATTGGTAATGATGGGTATAATTTACAACGAATATGTCGATGAACTGTCGATGCGCGTTACAAGATCTAAATACAGAACTATAGTGCTCCGTAGCAAGAGCGCGCCATCTATTTATCTGTATTGTCAGAGCCCGTGGAGAACATAGCATGATAAAAGTCAATGTCATCGGTCACAGAATGCGTAGAATAAACACAAAATGGAGAACGTAATATAACCAACGCGGGCTTCCCTTGTGTCGAGCATGTTGGTCGCTGGAGCATATCTGTCGATACAGGAATTACATCGCCAGGCACTAATTCTTACTCTGCAGAAATAAGTTCCCCACGCTGGCTTCTTTCGCCTGGCGGCCCTAATGCTTCAGCTTTTGTGCCACCTCCAGTTCCCATTTCGCTACCGACTAGATCAGTATACTTAATGCCAAAGAACGAATCAGGAAAGTCGTACTTCCGCTTCGTTATACTTATAACCCCGCTTGCCAATGTCAATGGATAACACCAAGTTAGCTGCAAGTAAGATACCCCAACTAGAATGTAAAAGGCTAGGGACCGATGGGGCGAAACTCTTAATGCTGGAATAGACATAAATAAAAGGGTTCGTTGTACTAGTGGCAAGGCATCGGAAATTAGCTTATGGAGCATAAGTTGTATCCAAACATCTTTTTTCCTTTATATTCTTTTTCCTAATATATATTTCCATGCATTTTGAGATAAATAAAACTGTTCAAATATTACACAATTGTCGTTCGAAATAATTTCCCAGCATCGAAGAAATCAGGGCTCCATCCATTAGCCTATAACGCGGTGTTAGAAATGCGATCGCTTCTGGTACAAAAATAACACGCGACTGCAGCTGGTCATCATTTAGCGAAACACTATTGCAGCTTCGTAGACAAAAACCTCTCGGGTTCAAAAACTAGCTCGGTGGCCTTACGTTTGTCTGAAGAGCATGACTTGTCTTGCAGCACTCACAGTTAGGGCCATCACAGTATGCAATATATGTATATTCTCTCGAGCACAGCACGATTTTTATGCTCACAGGGGATTAGATGGGGTTAAGTACACTGCATACCTAGTGTTTTTAGACGCAAAAGAAAGTTATGTGATTATATGGTGAATATACTGGGAAGACTTACGCAAGCAACAATTTGTATGAATAAGATTACCACTTAAAGTGTCTGATTTAGGAAATGTCTGCTCCGGTCAAATGATGTACCCGCGTAATGACTCAAACACCAAGTCACATTATTTCTTCTGAAAACCACTACCCACAGACCCGCAGTATATTCTGTTTAACCTCTTATCCATCCTTATCATGCATAATCAAAGTATATCAAAGTGTCAACAAATGAGCAGGATGCTGTCCAGTAATAGCATACTGCCTGGCATTGTCGAGGCAGAAAAGCAGCCGAAAACATCCAGAAATGCTTTTAATGAGTGCATATTTTGCACAACTGTTCTATCACGGGGTCCCCTAATACCCTCTTTGATCCCACCCTCCACACCAACCCCGGTTGTGACTCCATCCTTACTCCGGTTGTGACCCCCCTATCTCCCCTATGACCGATACATCGATCTAGCTACCCACAGTTCTACTGCAATGTACTCTCAGAATGTAGATATTGACTGCGGCTATTGCATTGCAAGCGATTCCAACTGACCTAAAAACATTGAACATACCTGGCAAAATGCTTTCACGTGTCATATATTTGCTGTGCAATAAGTGCTATTGATCATTTATCATTACATATACCTACAACGTGTTATAATTAAATTGTTGTATTCCGCAGTGTGGCATAACGCTCTTGAAGACCTGTTTGATAAACCAGGCCTGATAATAACAGACAGCATAAGCATGTTATACGATAATGCAATGATGGTAATGTGGATGAAGAGCATGTAGATTGCTCCCCTCTTCGACGGCAAGAGTCTCGTTTCGGTTTTGCAAAAGCGGGAAAACTTGTGCAATGACCGCATTAATATGCCACCATGACTAATCTTATTGGAAGATTTTTCCCACACTATATGGGACAAAGTTCTTGCTTGGGTTGGAGCTGTATTGGTAATGATGGGTATAATTTACAATGAATATGTCGATGAACTGTCGATGCGCGTTACAAGATCTAAATACAGAACTAAAGTGCTCCTTAGCAAGAGCGCGCCATCTATTTATCTGTATTGTCAGAGCCCGTGGAGAACATAGCATGATAAAAGTCAATGTCATCGGTCACAGAATGCGCAGAATAAACACAAAATGGAGAACGTAATATAACCAACGCGGGCCTCCCTTGTGTCGAGTATGTTGGTCGTTGGAGCACATCTGTCGATATAGGATTACATCGCCAGGCACTAATTCTTACTCTGCAGAAATAAGTTCCTAAGTTCCCACGCTGGCTTCTTTCGCCTTGCGGCCCTAATGCTGCAGCTTTTGCGCCACCTCCTGTTCCCATTTTGCTACCGACTAGATCAGTATACTTAATGCCAAAGAACGAATCAGGAAATTCGTACTTCCGTCTCTTTATACTTATAACCCCGCTTGCCAATGCCAATGGATAACACCAAATTAGCTGCAAGTAAGATACCCCAACTAGAATGTAAAAGGCTAGGGACCGATGGGGCGAAACTCTTAATGCCGGAGTAGACATAAATAAAAGGGTTCGTTGTACTAGTGGCAAGGCATCGGAAATTAGCTTATGGAGCATAAGTTGTATCCAAACATCTTTTTCCTTTATATTCTTTTTCCTAATATATATTTCCATGCATTTTGAGATAAATAAACTGTTCAAATATTACACAATTGTCGTTCGAAATAATTTCCCAGCATCGAAGAAATCAGGGCTCCATCCATTAGCCTATAACGCGGTGTTAGAAATGCGATCGCTTCTGGTACAAAAATAACACGCGACTGCAGCTGGTCATCATTTGGCGAAACACTATTGCAGCTTCGTAGACAAAAACCTCTCGGTTTCAAAAACTAGCTCGGTGGCCTTACGTTTGTCTGAAAAGCATGACTTGTCTTGCAGCACTCACAGTTAGGGCCATCACAGTATGCAATATATGTATATTCTCTCGAGGACAGCACGATTATTATGCTCACAGGGGATTAGATGGGGTTAAGTACACTGCATACCTAGTTTTGTAGACGCAAAAGAAAGTTATGTGATTATATGGTGAATATATTGGGAAGACTTACGCAAGCAACAATTTGTATGAATAGGATTACCACTTAAAGTGTCTGATTTAGGAAATGTCTGCTCCGGTCAAATGATGTACCCGCGTAATGACTCAAACACCAAGTCACATTATTTCTTCTGAAAACCACTACCCACAGACCCGCAGTATATTCTGTTTAACCTCTTATCCATCCTTATCATGCAAAATCAAAGTATATCAAAGTGTCAACAAATGAGCAGGATGCTGTCCAGTAATAGCAGACTGCCTGGCATTGTCGAGGCAGAAAAGCAGCCGAAAACATCCAGAAATGCTTTTAATGAGTGCATATTTTGCACAACTGTTCTATCACGGGGTCCCCTAATACCCTCTTTGATCCCACCCTCCACACCAACCCGGGTTGTGACTCCATCCTTACTCCGGTTGTGACCCCCCTATCTCCCCTATGACCGATACATCGACCTAGCTGCCCACAGTTCTACTGCAATGTACTCTCAGAATGCAGATATTGACTGCGGCTACTGCATTGCAAGCGATTCCAACTGACCTAAAAACATGGAACATACCTGGCAAAATGCTTTCACGTGTCATATATTTGCTGTGCAATAAGTGCTATTGATCATTTATCATTACATATACCTACAACGTGTTATAATTTAAATTGTTGTATTCCGCAGTGTGGCATAACGCTCTTGAAGACCTGTTTGATAAACCAGGCCTGATAATAACAGACAGCATAAACATGTTATACGATAATGCAATGATGGTAATGTGGATGAAAAGCATGTAGATTGCTCCCCTCCTCGACGGCAAGAGACTCGTTTCGGTTTTGCAAAAGCGGGAAAACTTGTGCAATGACCGCATTAATATGCCACCATGACTAATCTTATTGGAAGATTTTTCCCACACCATATGGGACAAAGTTCTTGCTTGGGTTGGTGCTGTATTGGTAATGATGGGTATAATTTACAATGAATATGTCGATGAACTGTCGATGCGCGTTACAAGATCTAAATACAGAACTATAGTGCTCCGTAGCAAGAGCGCGCCATCTATTTATCTGTATTGTCAGAGCCCGTGGAGAACATAGCATGATAAAAGTCAATGTCATCGGTCACAGAATGCGTAGAATAAACACAAAATGGAGAACTTAATATAACCAACGCGGGCTTCCCTTGTGTCGAGCATGTTGGTCGCTGGAGCATATCTGTCGATACAGGAATTACATCGCCAGGCACTAATTCTTATTCTGCAGAAATTGGTTACCACGCTGGCTTCTTTCGCCTGGCGGCCCTAATGCTTCAGCTTTTGTGCCACCTCCAGTTCCCATTTCGCTACCGACTCGATCAGTATACTTAATGCCAAAGAACAAATCAGGAAATTCGTACTTCCGTCTCTTTATACTTATAACCCCGCTTGCCAATGCCAATGGATAACACCAAATTAGCTGCAAGTAAGATACCCCAACTAGAATGTAAAAGGCAAGGGACCGATGGGGCGAAACTCTTAATGCCGGAGTAGACATAAATAAAAGGGTTCGTTGTACTAGTGGCAAGGCATCGGAAATTAGCTTATGGAGCATAAGTTGTATCCAAACATCTTTTTCCTTTATATTCTTTTTCCCTAATATATATTTCCATGCATTTTGAGATAAATAAACTGTTCAAAAATATTACACAATTGTCGTTCGAAATAATTTCCCAGCATCGAAGAAATCAGGGCTCCATCCATTAGCCTATAACGCGGTGTTAGAAATGCGATCGCTTCTGGTACAAAAATAACACGCGACTGCAGCTGGTCATCATTTAGCGAAACACTATTGCAGCTTCGTAGACAAAAACCTCTCGGGTTCAAAAACTAGCTCGGTGGCCTTACGTTTGTCTGAAAAGCATGACTTGTCTTGCAGCACTCACAGTTAGGGCCATCACAGTATGCAATATATGTATTTATTGGCCAGGCTCCTCAGCCTAGCCTTGGTGGTTGTCTTCTCCCCCACCTTTGCTGTGTGCGATGTATGGTGTTCACCTTATTATATATATGCACCTGGCTACTAATAAATAAGCCCATTTGTCAACTCTATATATGTCTTATCTCTCACCGCAAACTAGCTGCAAGGTTTTGGATTACTGTCGTAAACTTATTCATTTTATTGTATTACTATATGACCACCCAACATAAATGTATTTATAACGCGATGATATTCATGCACTGTTTGTCATGAGCATGTTGTAGAGGAATGGCAAGCATCGTCAATACACTGGATTGCTCGATCACAGCTCATTTATCTACTTTTACCGAGAAACTGTATTAACTATCAACTTCACGTTTCTCTGGCCAAGTTTGTCCATTTTTCTATTCCATTTCCATCTCATATGAGTGAACCTGCCATTCGTCACTTAATATTTGATGGCTACAGCTTAGGATGAGCTAAGCAAAAACATAACGCAATTGCGACAACGACGCTCAGCTAGCTTTGCTAATGCGCTCACCCTGTGATGGTATGACTTCCATCAACACTGTCATGAGTTTCGCTTACCGCTCTATTTTGATTAAGAATGATTCGATTCCCGTTATTACCCATCTTGATATATATCCAGAAATCTATTCATGTTCGGTCCCAAAAGAATTACGTTGAAATATCGAGGAATAAATATCGGATATTATTTTAACTGTTAATCTGTATGTTTTTTTGCGATTGGTCCACATTCAGCATTGCTATTCCTAAAAACTGTGCAGGATGATTCTAGCTGATGAGTGTTTTACATCGATAGTAGTATGGAGTTAGCAAAAGCATCTAATGGAATCTGTATGATTAAATCTGTAGGATTATATCAACATTTTTTTTTTGTCGTAGGATGCTTTGCATTAACTGAGCTGCAATATGAATAGCAATAGAATTATTGCGCAATTTTTATACAGATGAATGATATGGGAAACCTAATCAAAGTGTGTCATAGAGTTTGCGCAATGCATGAGATTGGGAATCTAAGTAAAGAGTGTCGAATGGTAGATTTATATAGGCTCCATGCAGATAAGGGCATGATAGTGCCGTAGGGTCTGTTTAGTGTGGGAATACTTGGCGAAATAAAAAGTCGTATAGAAAATGTTTGATAACTGAATGCTCCATGCAGGAAAATAGAAAAAAGTGTTCCGCAAAGCATGTTTGATATGGGAGTGCTCATTGTAGGAGAAGGGCAATAAGTTTCACGGTATGTTTGATATGCTCAATGCAGAAGAAGGTTAAAAAACACAATGCCGTAGGGTATGTTTGATAGGAAGCTCTTAATGCAGGAGACAGGCAGCCTAACTAATGAGTGTCGTGGGGTATGTTTAATGATGGTTTACCCTCACTAATGTATGCACACACTCGGCTTAATTACCCACGACGAGCTGATACTGTTTCTATGATCCTTCGTGTGTGATGATAAATGCTGGGAACAGTGTTACCACCCAGAAATAAGCCAAGTGCTATTTCAAGGCTTTCCTGTGTGTCATCACATAACAACGCACATTAATTCAGCATGAACTTACCAGTCAAAGGAACCACTTTGCTGTCATACATGCACTCACTCTGTTTGGCTCTGTTAAGTGTGTAACTATAACGTGGGCGATAACGACTTGCATTGCAGACGCTTTCATGACGGATAGAGAGAATATGTTTAATGTTTGATTGAAAATCATACTTATTTATATATCTATATCAAGTGAAATCGTTTTGAGAGACGGATGATAAGGATGATGATGATGATGATGATGATGATGATGATGATGATGATGATGATGATGATGATGATGATGATGATGATCGTCGTTATTGATAGAGATAGTTGTTGTGATAAATTCATTATGATATTATATATACAGGGTTTTACAATGTAATTAAATTATATTGGCATTTATATCGGCATATCATATGGCTATTTATGCACCACATGCAATCCATCTATATAATATGATTGATGGCCCAAAGCAATGTGTTCAGATTATGATTGTATCGCGTCCTTGCTAGGCATTTGCTACCAATGCCGGCCATACCAGCCATAATTTATCTGGGATCTGAACGGTATATCGTTTAAAATGATAGTGCATCTTATGATAATTGTGTGACCTAGAAATACTGCGACACAACCGGGGTAGCACTGCGCCAAATATTGGAGCACTACTGTGGTACTACAGCACTGCGTTATTATTGCCGAATTACGCTTACACTACTGTTGCGGTTCTAAGACACTAATTGGGCACCTGTATCACTAGAGCACACTCTACCGACGCACTTATGTGACATCACTGCAGCACTACTGGGGCCACTGAGGCACTACTGAGGCACTGCCGAGACACGTGTAGGCTGCATACTGCCTGTCGTTGGGTGATTCACCACACACATCCCACGTCCACCTTGCTGTAATGCTTTGGAGTGATTACCCTAAATCTACAGAGATGGCTGTTCTGAATAATTATCCTGGCTTAAGTTTTATTGCCAACTCGATTCAATCACCACGAACTGCAATTAACCGGATGATGAGTGTACCGGTTTTTCCACGTTCGAAATTTTTACATGAAGTGGTGGCAGCGTTTAATTATATTTTCCAACAACCACCCACATGGCATGATTGGTTATCATCAACAAGATTATTGAATAGGTTGTGACGACGGTTCATAGTAACTCTGATATAAATATATAGCGAATGTCACTGGAATTACACATATCACACATTATAAGTAGGAGGAAGAGGAGGAGGAGGAGGAGGAGGAGGAGGAGGAGGAGGAGGAGGAAGAAGAAGAGGAGGAGGAGGAAGAGGAGGAGATAAGTTGTGAAAATGCTACTCAATCAAGCATTCTCCACATATTGTTGTTTGTGACCTCACCGAGTTCGACAATGTACCGCATTACATTAATTGGAATCTACGCTATGGCCAGATGTGGACACCTATCTATGCAGTGTTGTTATTCAAGTATAATTTATCCAAAGCACAACGAGTCAGGGACAACAGGAAATTTGATTAGAATAGCGCGCTACTGGATGGCTTGATTAAAGCCAACACTGTGATGCATCAGGGAATCAGGAGCAGCTATAGCGCATATTCCAAGAGTCATATAGCTGTTTCTAACCTGTAAAGTGCTTTTGTCATGGATCACTGCATGTTTGACACCACTTAGTATTATTTGCGAGCGAGCATCAATTTATGTATATGACAGTTATAATGTTTATATTCAAGCAATTTGTGGACACCGATTAGATAGATAAAACTACTTAACCGCAACAAACATCCCAATAGAAATTCAGATGAATCTGTTTCTTGCTAAGACAGCAGAACTTAATAATTCAGTTTCACAAAATGCATCTAAAATGAAAAGTTGAAAGCTGAATAGAATATTGATACATCAAAGTATGACGCATGATTATATTCATAATATCGATGTAACACATGCTGATATTGAACAAGCTGGTAATATAAATGGAGCATACGTGTTAAGGATATATATTGCAATATGGTTTGTGCGCCATGAAGTAGTTTCGGAAAATCCTGCCCTGATCAGAATAATACAGATACAAACAAATAATTTAGTTGTTGAATAGATTGGAAACATATTGTCGCAATATATATTTCAGTTTCAGTTTCTGATGTAATTTACACCACCCCTGTACCTCTTCTATACAGTTCACATTATGTTGTGACGAATATCATACAAAGACCATCAGTTCATTAAAATGTGAGAGTTTTTTCCGGTGCTATTCAAGACAAGAAGTATTGGGCACTCATGCATACTACTTCGATATATTCTGCATATGACATTGTAACTCACGGGTGGCTCGTATGATATAATCTGTACGTGACACAAACAGCAACAAATGTTTTGTTGCTGTTACCAAACGACAGTGGATAATGACTTCCGTTCCGTTTGCGCTTCGAAAACAGAGCACATCGCTTAAGCACGCTTTATGGAAGTTGTATTGTAAGGCTGTGAATGAACAAAAACCGGGTAGAAAGAAACAGGTAATTGCAGCCACAGAGACGCAATAAAGTTTATCAAATTCACTGGCTGGATTGTGGATGTAGTCGAAGATATGGGTGCATTTTTCACAAAATAGTATGTTTTCCATTACAATTGGAATTTTCATTTGTGACCCAGAGGCTAGCTGTATTATTTGATCAGTGCAAACGAACAAACTGCATTTCTTAGAGGCAATCCAAATTAACTCTTACAGCATCAATTAGAACTGTGGATATTTTGGGGTGTACGTTGATGCTCTGTTAGGATGTAATTAATTTAAATAAACATGTAGCAAAAACGGGTAAAATTCTAAATTTCAAGCATAATATACAACATTTTGATATTTCTGCGGAATAATCTTTTGGTTTATTTGAAGAAGTAAGTTAATCCATCTCCTCAGATGTATAATAACTCATTGCTGTTTGTATATCAATTGCATATCGGCAAATTGACAAATTGGATGATTTTGTTTATATGCAGTTATATCTGCGTTTAAATAGTGCGACTTGACTTCGCTTGATACGTTTACGGCTGCTCCATTTATGATATCATGAATTGCAGATGGCAACCATCACATCAGCTACATCATCTTTAGTTCAACCTTTAACCAACTAAAACCCCGACTTCAATAAGCTCGATTTGATATTTTGGCAAAAAAGGGATTATTCACAAAGACGCGGCAACATAACCTATACACAAAATGTTTAAAGGTTCATGAGCAGGCGCATTTTCTGTAGTAGGCGTCATAACAGAGACAGGCATCAGAAATATATGATTATATCATGGATAATACTGCATATGTCATTGCAACACACGGATGGCCCGAGTGATAGGATAAATCTGCATGTGATCTATGTGATAGAGAGAGTAAGCCTTATTTTTGCCCCCAATTAATGCCTGCCTGTTCAATTGACATTGGCCAAACTTTCCTTGTTTCTTATATCTCTATAACAATGATAAACAGAGCATACCATATTAATACGAAAACGACCTTAATAGATATTAATTATGTCTTTTTGTTGTTGTTAAAATTCACAAATAAAAAAGTATAATCCTTTGTCTCCTATTTGAGAGCCGCATATCGCAATGTTTTGAGGATATCAGTATTAATCAACCGCTGGGAGTTAATGTGAAGGTTCTCTCATAACAGAGCATCGTATATACAAATTACATCGTCATGAAAGCGCTGAATATAAATCTGATGTCTAATAAACCATGACATATGATATAGATGACAAACCTCATTAACATTAAAACATTGTGTAGTTTTTTGGATTCCAATTACCCACAATGGCCTTGACATTATGCATGCGATGGCAAATTATTCATGAAAAGGTATTCGATTATTCACGCAGCAGACAAGAAGTGCATAGGGCGTTGCATTTACTAGAAACACAATTCGGAAATGGAAGGAATGTTTTTATGTCTACAATTGCCTTTTTAGGTCGTTCCACGGTTGAAATATCCCGCTATTCGTCTGTTCAGTCCCTCAACTATACAACATAAATGGTCCAGACCACATATACATCAATACTGCTTCCCATTAAAATGTTAAACACATGTATCATTTGTATGACACTGTGACGTCCCGATCAAAGTTACTGATGAAACGTACTGACCCGGTCCTCAATCATTCAATAGCGCACTACTCTAGGAACGTTCTTTATGATTTATGTAATGCGCAACTGGATGTCAATAATGATATATATATATACAAACGATTACTTGATTTGTTATATAATCTGCCCAATATAGATAAACAAAAAGACCGTGGCAGCTATGACAGAAATAACGGGAAAATACAAGGCAAGGATAAGGGGAAACTGGTGCCAGCCAAAACATGATCTTACAAGGTGCAGGCGTTAACCGTTGCTTGTAAAATGTTAGGCCATATATCAAAGATAATTGTCACAAGACAACGTTCTACTAGTTCTCTGAATACTTCATGCAGTTGTGTGATTCCATTTGATAGCGCCACTTTCAAGTCCACCTGTTTGTGAGGCACCGGAATGTTTCCCTACTTCATAGCAATGGTTATTATGAAGCTCAATTCTGATTCAACTTTCATAGAAAGATCAATTCCATTCTGACTACCCCATATATAAGATTTTATTTTAATCAATATAGGATGAACAAATATAGGTTTGTAATTGAACAACAGGCCTGATACGACGTGACATATGATTGATCATTTACAAAATCAGGATTATTGCTGGGGCTGAGTCGATGGTTCATAGTAACACTGATATAAATACATAGAGACGCTGGTCGTTCATCGTTGGGGGGCTAGATATGAGGGTGGTTGTGAGAATATTACTAAGTCAGCATCTGGGGATATGTCCTTATTTCCGGTTTGTGACCTCATTCAGATGGTTGCTGATGATAAGAACATATCCGTATGCTATTGGTTTGACAGATCCCATTGAAACAATTTGGTGAGTGGATTTGACTTGATGTCATATATGGGAATGACATAACCGTCTATAAAGGTTGTATTGGATTATCGCATCTGTACATGATACATTTGGCAATTCAAGTTGAGCGGAAGCAGATTACGACTCACTTACCCCATGCAGTGATCAATAACTCTAAATAAAATAGTGTTATTGAAAAACAATTTGATTCAGCGGTCTCAACTATCAGTTTTCGATTCAATATCACATATTTTGCATGATTTTTAAAGGGAACATCATGTTCAAATTTTATGTGACACAAAGACAAGTAACAGACAAATAAACCCATATAGACTTTTGGGGGGCAGCGACATCAGCACTGCCACTTAATGTACCGCTGCTTCATGATCGCAGACATTCACGCCATTAGCTGCAAGGTATCTCTGTGTGTTTTCCAAAATAACACACATAAATGTTTTCATTACAATGTTTAAAGCAAATATAATTGGAAACCCAGCGGCAAGGAACGCTGCGCGGAAATTGTTCAATGGTTTCATGAGCACAATATATGCTGCTTCTGAAATCTGTAATATTTACTACGCGACAAGTTCATTGGTTATTTTTTGTCATCAATCAAATACGTCCTAAACTAATTGGAACATCCTCACAGTACTTTGATATACACTTTGTTTATTGGAACAATGTATTAATAGTTTATGAAAACTTATGAAACTGCATTTCTCAATAAAAACTCACCTCAACTCTTTGAGCATTATTGTTTTACCTGCTGACGTTTGTCGAGTCCCTTTCGATTAGTAGAGTGAGAGTGTGGGGTGGATGCTCATGTTTGTTAGAATCTGAAGGGATTTTATCGCAACATTTCTTTAAATTCAAAATGCTGAAACTACAATATGGTATTAATATTAATTCTGACATTTACTAAAAGTCATATTTGGAATATTAGATCCAATTAGTTAACCTATCATCTTAGATGCACTAGTAATTCAATGGCTTGTTTTTAAGAAAAATAAAACGGAAAACATTTCAATGTAGTAGCTTGCTATTGACAATTATAGTTCAACTATTGCGATGCTGCTGGGATGCAATTGATTTGTTGATAATTGTACCCAGAAGGTGCCTAGAAGCGCGGTTGGAAGTATTTACTTACAGCCACAGCTACATCACTAGTAATGTCGTTGATCGGCGTACTTCCAGACATCAAATTGTTCGATTTGTCTATATGTTTTGGAACGAAGAGAATCACGCAGAAACGCAGAAACGCTGGAAACCAGTTATAATTACAACATCTGACAGGCATTTATTCTGAAGTGGTCATTATTGCAGAGATGATGATTGGAAATAATACAATAATATCATGCGCAATAATTCAATGTATTCTGCGTATGTCATTGCAACAAATGAACGGCCCAATGACAGGATATACCTTGCTTGTGATTTATGTACATTGTGGCGGTGTGAGTAATACTTCATTTTGTAGAAAGTGAGCGACGATCGTCTATGTGTTAGAACCGGGCTCTTCAGATTGAAAAAGAAATAGCATCACCAGCGGCATGGGTGCAATTAATGAAGGGCTAAAACAATTGTGCGTTAAGTTACTTATTTGTATGTAAATATTGCTATCGCTTTGTAGTAATAATATAAACGGCGCTTTTATGATTGTAGTCTCTATTCAACTTACCTCTCCGCTGTTAATACGCCCATGTAAAGGTCACAGGTGATCGCGAATGAGCTTGTATGCTAGCTAGGTGTCTGTATGTGGCACAGGAAGCTAAAATTTAAGTGGCTCCCCAACCGATATACGAGTATCATACGCCCAGTTGGACAGCCGGATGTCGGTCAAAATGCTGGATGTAGATGTAATATCTCCTTCTGAAAATGTAGGATATGAGTCGATTACTATTGAAACTAGAAATATATTATGTTAGTTCATTACGTATGTGGATTTGTTACATAGAACAAAACTCCCCAGAATGCTGAACATTTGTATCTGGAGAGGTGAGATCATGGATGGTGCTGTGCTGAATATGTCATTTTGTGTTCTGTTCAGTAATTTTCGATTTCTTCATTGTCAAATAAATGCAAACCATGGCTACATGACAATAGTCAACATGCAAATCTCAGCGGTGGGAAATATGATCTAACACACGATAATTGGTCCTCCTCACCCTTTTGCTTATATGAGAGATAAATGTCATGACCCTTTTATCAACACGTCACGAATAACGCGCACTGATCGATGTTCCATTTTGCTGCCATTTTCCCAGGAAAGGAATCAAGAGCTTCACCCAAGATGCCTGTACAATTTATTGTTTTGCATATCAGATAGACCCATCCGGTAATGTCAACATATACTGGTTCACCTTATATATCTTAAACATTCACAGTATGCGACAGATATATTGAGTTGATGGCCACAATAATTTGACACCTTCTGACTAGATGTCAGCGTGTTATTAAATCATAACAGCCATTTCAGGTGTTGGTATTTGATCTACTCTTGACAAACAGGGTACGTGTTGTGAATTACCTACTATCAGGTCGTCTACGACACACTGGAAAGCTCGGTTTTAATCTACCAACTGCATCGATTCTGAAGGAACCGTAACGCTTTTAAAGAATAACCTATCGAGCAAGACTTGTGTCCGATAGCCCCGCGTGGTTGCATCCTTCGGATTTCCCACTCACTAAAGACTATCCACATAATGGAATTGCACATCTTGTCTTGCCACCAGGACATATTGTTTGTCTGGCATCATAAGTGATGCCATGAAGTCCTGCTGAAATAATCATTGATACTGCTAAGTGTAACAACAACGCAGGCGGAAAAATAATAGCTCCATAAGGACTCACAATATTACAATGAGCTTATGTAACCAAAACATAATCAGCAGACTCCCATACCTTACGTAGTGGTTGAGTATCAATAACATCTCTATCCATACCGAAGCACCAAAGCTGTGTCATACTTTCCTTTGCTTACCCAACCATCTTTAATGACGATGATGCCACCCATACGAACCCATGCTCCATAAAGTCGCGCTAAGAACAAAGCATATTCCACAGCTGTACATTAAGTAGTGCCATGTAACTAGGCGGTTTACGTTTGTCAGGTGCATCGCGACAAAAAGTTGTTAGTGTAGATTTTTTTGTTTTATCTTTGTTTGCACATAGAGATGAGCCACCTCCAGCAACTATCACAGCTAGCTTCAGTGAGTACAATTATGGTGTGAACTAAACATCGGTTTGTTGGCAGCAACGAAAACAATATGGTTGTTATCACCAAAGCGGTAAATTATTCCCGCCTTGTTGCAAAGGTTTCATAGTTAAAGATGCGATATAATTGCTGCTTCGCATACTGACAGTATTCCAAATGCAAATGAGTAATGACTTACATAAAAAGATAGAGTGATTTATATTCCACCATAAAGGTTACCGACAGACAAGATATGCCTTCAACTGCCCTTGACTTTGCAAGATGTGGACAACCACCAAGACAACCACCAAGACAATCAGACCACATCGATCTTTGTTCTTTCTCTTTTCGCATCCGTCGCTTATTTGACACTGCAATGCTCGTCTTGCCTGCATTAATAAGGTGAACAGAAGCATGTCTATACTGAGAGTATAGAAGCAAAGATATCTCACACTTCCTTCCATATTCATCATTTGGTACTATCTAGGGGTAGAGGTTTAGAAACACGAGTTGCGGGAGAGCTGCAATGTACGCTGCAGAATTCCCTCACCAAACTGTACAATGAGTCGGATTTGCACCTGTTTCTATTAATCAACGTCTACGTAGCACTTTTAGGGCGACTTGCCAGTGAGCGCAACTAGAACACTCTTTAAACTAAGCAAATAATCGCTAGACAAACCTCTTCAGCACTTCAGTTCTTTTTGCTAAACCCTTGCTTAATATAATTAGGCACGCCTTTCGACAATCCATGGCAAGTGCATATCGTATATGTCACGCAGAATATGCCCTGACACAAGCCCACACAGCCTATGATTTATTTATCAAATAATAGTGCCATAAATGGTCGCATGCTGGTATATGCGGTAACAATTGGCTCATACTATAAAATACCAGAATCACACAGCAGATAAAAACCGATTTGGAGACGTGATTGTTGGTGTTTACAATTGTTGAGTTATTGTCCTCTTTTGCATTCACTGGACAATGTCCCAGAAAACTAGTTACCATGCGGTCATTGTGCACATATTGTTCATACTATGCCGGAGATCATGGTCCATGTCATAAACGCAACAAGCATCATATAATATTCATGGTAAACACCTCGTATATTGCAATGACACAGGAAATAACAACTTCACTCCCCCGGAACACTTAAACAAATGCCTTATGCAAGACTTGTTAAGTGATTGTGATAATATTGTGTGGACTACCTATAATAGATATTCCAAAAGTACTCGAAGTAGTATCAGATTATAGTCATTTAGGATTCGATGCCTAGTTCAAAATTGCCGAACGGAACATGAAAATAATCACCCCAAGTAGTGACATTAATTGCACCCCGCTCATTTAAAAGCATTCATCGGAATTATTTGGGGCAATGCTATTCCTGGCAATTTAACTCCGATGTTACTCAGTTCGCTTTATGTTGGTAACTATGCCTCAGATATACTAGTGACAGAACCTTTTACGGCAGAAACGATCCGTCTGTCTTCTTTAGGTTCAATACCCACAAGCATGACACTCTGCATAAGGTCAAAGCTGAAAACGCGCCTTTTAGCAATGATTTTCGTATCAGAACTTCTGAGTGGATGTTCCTTCTGGATCCAACGGCTATAGTAGCGTAATCATTGCAAGAGACCACATTCACACTTCATTGTCCGCGCTCAAGGTTTTTGTTGAAACACACACGCATAGTCTTGCTGTACACGCAATCTCCATATATGCGGTCATTAAGGGTATGCTTCAAAGTCCATATTCTGCAATTTAACCGTCTTTGAGTAAATCCACTTGACTCGCCCATTGCAATTTTAAAATATATAATATTTATACTTATATAGATATACTATACAAATATACATAAATATATATATATATATATATATATATATATATATATATATATATATATATATATATATATATATATTTATATGTATATATATATATATATATATATAATATATATATATATATATATATATCTATATATATATGTATGTGTATATATATATTTATCTATATATGTCTATATATAATGTATATATATATAAATATATATGTATATATCTATATCTACCTATATATATCTATATATATATATATATATCTATACATCTATTTATATATATATCTATCTATATATATATATATATATATATATATATATATATATATTTATATATAATTTCGCTGCGCTCTATACACGCAGATGCATGAAACAATGATAAACAGTACATATACAGAGTGGGTTACGGCAGCTCAACCACGCTCTTTCACCTATACAATATGTATTCAATTAGAATAGTTATATTTAACTCTCTTTCACTAGCCTCTCTGGACCATATTTACCTCTTGCTAGGTGCATTGCTGAGTCATTTCCTGTAATTGATTAATTTCTGCTGTGCATAGGTATGCTCTGAGAACTATTACCAATTTTAAACAAGGGGAATGCACCATATGCGGCCCGAAGGGGATTTATGCAGGTCACGTCCAGGTTATCTTCTTTAACCTGAATTTTAATCATCATTTTTTTATTGCTGATATTTATATGCGTTCATCATTTACGCCTCAAAATATGAATGGTTGGTAGATTTAACAATCGATTAGGTTTCCCAAAAACATCAGTCCTGCTATGATGTAACAGCAACACGAGACATCAATACAAACGTTAAGCCAGGCCTTAGGGGCCTGTGACAAACGGTTCTTGACCCAACAAGTAACATGCATTGTAGTTGCTGTCATTGATATCCAATTATATTAATTGGCATCAAAATGCATAATCTGATTGTCATTCACCCAGAGGGCAGGTATCAAGAGGTAAATTTTAGGTATATATCGTTACCGAGACCCCGAGCATTATCACACGCGTGACCAGATTTACGTTAAGTAACAGTGAAGTAAATGGTATACAGCATGATCAATCGCTGACCAAATACCCATAGTTAATTTAATAATTAATTTAAGGAAGCGTGAAGGATGATGGGTGAGGTGAGATCAAAACGGCACTTTCTTCTGATCCTAGATTACGCATCGTAAGATGCATATGTTGCTTTTACGGATATCTTTGCTTACTGTTCGAATGTCGGCCTACGTAATTCGGTTATTCAAGTAAACAAACATCTTAGAGGATATTATGAATCATGTGGTTAAATAGCCAAATCAATACTTGTGTTAATTGAATTAAGGTATAGATAGCAAAACTGAGAGACGTGGATCTGAAAATTTTTTTATAATGTGAGTCAACATGTATGTGGTCCAAGAAGGAAACAAAAGCTGACGGCTTCTGGAAGGAGAATAGTGACAAGACCGCGCCATTCTGTATATCATGTAAAAGGATCCGAAACGTTACGTGTAATTATCTCTGCTTACTGTTTTGAATGTTGCAATAGAAGCAGAGGACCATATCATTACAAAATGAATGATTCGAATTGTTAATGAGACTACTGGTTCTGGAATCTTAATTACATTAGTGCCTGAACCAGATTGATGAGTTATCTGTATGATGTAGAACTTGGTACAGAATCAAGATGGCTAAATGCTGAGCTTCTAGCGCGTTTATTACTGCCACTTCCGATTCCAGGTTAATTGTATAGTATGAATCTATTTTATACAAACGAAATCGGAACATTACAACCTGTAAGAACGAACGTCGTAGCAAACGAGCATTCAATTTACGCAACATCACAGAGTAAAAACATTTCGTGTACGGAAGCTGCGAGGAGGTTATATTAAGTTCAACTACGCGATAATCATTAACGCGGTATTAACTTTGCATTGTATCACTCTATGATGTATGAGGACAATATTGATGTTTGGGAAGCGACCCCCAAGTGCAGTCGCATATTGGCTCAAATTCGACGAAGTGAAAGTACGCTAAAAATTACACAACCTTTCCAACATGCGTAATTATACATTAATGATCACGTCCGCGATAAAGACTATCCATCATTTCTAGCAACATTCATAACATAATTCCTCTTGCAACATGCATGGACAAGTTTAGCTCATACAATGTTATTGAAGTGTTTTGCAGAGCCATATTTAGCGTCTCCGTCTCTTATCAAGTTATCAGCTGGTAAGAGATGACGTTATAAAGCATGTGAGGAACATCATACAAATAGTTCAACCAGATACTTAAACACAGCGTCTATTCCCGTTCATGTTCGATCGATATGGGTTAGAGATTAATCAGAGAGCAGTAACGATAGAACTCCACTTATTCTCAGGGGATAGTCATGATTGCGGTCAGCGCTCATTAACTCGCTGCGCAAACTACAGAGAGTCAGGCTCTATGGCAGCGGACCATTATACAATCAACATATCCTTGGGAAGCGTGCGAGTAGATGAAGATGAAGATGATGGTGATGCTGTTGCTGCTGCTGCTGCTGATGATGATGATGATGATGATGATGATGATGATGATGTAAAAGTGGGGCGTCGGAAGAGAAAGAGGAGGAGAAGAACGAGGGTGGTGGGTAGTGATGATTGAAATAATGGTATTAGGGAGAATGGCGTTGACAATCAAAAGGACCCCAATTTAGTGCCAAAGGTCTTTCAAGCTGTATATGAGGATTGCTGATAAAAACTATACATTGGTATGCTTTTAACAGCTCTCACTGGAGCGATGTGGCAAGAGGGTTTGGTTTGATGAGTGCTGTGATATATGGAGATGACATGACCGTCTATAATTTGGGAAGTGGATGATCGCATCTACAAATGATATCATTTGGTATGCGATGATGAGGAGCGTAAGCGAATATTAGCCACAAAGGAAAGACAGTTGGAGTTGAGCGGGGGCAGAGTACTGCGTACCTGCCCGATGCTGTGACCATTAATTTCGGCTCTACATTAAACAATGTTATTGCAACACAATTTGATTCAGTGAACTCTCCATTCCGTTCCTGACGTATTCGATTTCATACTTGCATGGTTCCCAGTTGTTCAGTGGGATGTTGGAAAAAAGTGCAGGATGTAAATCGGATGCGTCCTGGCAGAAATGTAGGATATGAGTCGATTAGTTCATTCCGTATGTTAATTTGTCATAGATACAAAGATCTACAGAATATCTTATTTACAGCTGCAATTTTTTTAGCTGAAGCATGGATGATGCTGTGTTGATCATAAATGTCATCTTATGTTCATTTCAGCGCTTTACCTATTTTCCATTTCCCCACCTTCAATTAGATGCATACCACAGCTTCAAGGCTCTACTCAACATGCAAAGTACAGCGTTTGGCAATATGATCTAGCAATGAAACCAATGTACTCCAAAAGTCATCTTCTGAATCTCTAATTGCTTCGATGAAATTGCTTTGTTCGATTAGTGCAATGATATGAAAGATGCAGACGGCATACTGTGACCACATGTTTCGATATTCGTGGCTTAGAAATTGAAAAACAATTGTATCTCTCGTGATGATGCTAGTCAATGATGCATTTCGAATCACTGTGGTCTACAATTACACTTTTACGTTTTCTAAGCAGCGGCTGACTAGGTCTCATTGTTATGTGCGTATGAGGCATCCAACGACTTTGTGTTGAAAAGGTAACAAAGCCTTGCCCTTACAAGCGTGCTGTGATATACGAGGCGTTGATTAGCGATTGTATTAATGCTCAAAGCGAATGTGATGTTGAGTATAACATACGTAAAGTAGTGTTGTACGTAATACGGAATTAATTTCGCTGGACATGTAAGCATCCTGTGTCCTGTGTGCCTGTGTTTGAGGGAGGTAGGATATGCTACTGTTCGATTTTGATTTGATCAATTAACGCTGCTATGACCTGGGTTTGGATTCCGGTCATTCATGGGTTCTGTCTGAGGTTCTGGGTTGTTTCCGGAATGAGACAACAATGTGAATTGAGACATACTAATGTCTTTATCTTCCGGCACTCTCTCAAATGGTTACGTGTTGTGCTATGGTCTCCTTCTTGTCCCTCGTGGGTGAGGTGTGTCTGGTCTCTTTCTGGTCCCTCGTGGGTGAGGTGTGTCTGGTCTCCTTCTGGTCCCTCGTGGATGAGGTGTGTCTGGTCTCCTTCTGGTCCCTCGCGGGTGACGTGTGTCTGGTCTCCTTCTTGTCCCTCGTGGAGGACGTGTGTCTGTTCTCCTTCTTGTCCCTCGTGGGTGACGTGTGTCTGGTCTCCTTCTGGTCCCTCGTTGAGGAGATGTGTCTGGTCTTTCTTTGCGGTGTGTTTATGTCTACGGGTGATCGGATGTATTGTATTGGTAAGCAATTGTGAGTGGCTTGGGCGTATCTGAATTTCTGTTGACTAACGCTATAGAATAGAGTGGGACATATTAGACAAGGCGAAGTGTTGATTTACAGTAAGAGGGTACCAAGCATGCGGGTCTGAATGATGTCAGCTTTTCTCGTCCGAACCTGCCGGAAATGGGGATTTTAAGTGAATTGTGGCGTGGATTGGGTTAGAGTTCTTGGCGCGAGTAGATGGTGTGCTAATGATTGTATGGGTGCATTTGAGAGGGGGTGATACTGCTTTCATATTAATGCCTCAGTGATACTACTACTTAGTCGTAAAGGGAAACATGGGGACTATGAACTGCTGTATGTGGAAAGCCTCGTATTATGTTACCGTGAAGTTTGTAGCACAAGACAGTGTATCTTCATTTGAGCTTGTACGACATATATTATAACTTGATGTCATCCAATGTATTCGTCACTATGTAGTCGTCACACTAACATGCATCGAGCTCAGTATGTACAAAAAGGATCGGTCACTACAGAACACACGTATATACACGCGAACTGCCTGACCAAGTAAACATTTGTCCATTTTTCGATGCAGTACATCATATTCGACCTAACAACTTGCTAAGAATAACAACCACGTGACGGTCCATTGGAATTCATATTGTGAAAGGCAATGTAACTGTTCTACAAATGCATACTATTCTCTAATCAGGGTATGGGGTGTGGATCATGTGACCATTGACGTAGCTGTTTTGTGAGGTATTCTTCTTAAAACAATGAATTGTGAACATATTGTGCTTCTATAGACTAAGTTGAATGTGTGTCTCTGGTCGGCTGTTTAACAATCATGACTGAATGATGCCAGGTTTTGACCTGTCGTGTTTGTTTTGATTCATTGTTTTTCATTTGAGATCCTCTTGCTTTTCAGGGTTTGGAGTCTTTACGGAGGTTATTATAGACACAGGTCGATGTAAGCGATATCGGTAGCACCATAACGAAGCATATGTGTATAAGGTAGATTGATAACCCAAATCATAAAATTTTGTCCAAGCAGATCTGATTATTGGAAAACGACGTAGCAACATATATGTCTCAACAGCACTACCCTTTAAAAGAGTTTCCAATGAAAAAGGCTTTCATTTAGCAGCTGTCCACTTTTTGAGTTTGCGTCGTTGAACCTTAAGGTGTCAGTCCGCTTAGCGTCGTTAAGCAGCGATTTGTTTTTGTAGCAAATGCTGCAACAAAGAGCCACTTGGGCACATTCTACACACATGAGGTTTTCATCTGATGTTCGATCTAAAGCAACGACACCGTGAATGTGCAGCAGATACGACAACATGACGCTTTGTTTTCTTAGAAAGTAATAGCGCTTTTGAAAACGATGGCATCCGCGAGTTCCATGCAATTTATATAATAAATAACAGAGGCACTATACTTTTAACCTTATATATAGCCGGTCTAGCGCTAGACGTTATTCAGTGCATGCCGTTTATTCGCTAACAAAGTAAAGACGTCTTTGAAGAGCACAAAACGGAGATGTTTTGACAGCAGGAGAGTGTTTGCTGACGTGCGGTATAATGATCAACAGGTGTCAAGTGTCCGAGTTCTTGCAGATGAGGTGCACTTTGGACTGTATTTTAGCCCACGCACAAGCTGCAGAGGATTCAGTGCATCAGATAGCCGTTACATTGTTACAACGTTTGGAAAATCATTCGACAGAGCTTACGTCAAAAACCAATAAAAGGTACTCGTCTAGATGGTCGCTTAATACTATAAGGTGCCATATATATATATGTATATATATATTTATATATATATATATATTTATATATATAAATATATATAAATTTATATTTATATTTTTATTTATATATATACATATACATATATTTATATATATATAGATATATATATATATAAATATATTTATATATAAAGATATATATAAATGTATATATATGTATATTTATATATAAATATGTATATATATATATATATATATATATATATATATATATATATATTTATATATATATATCTATATATTTATATACTTCTATAAATATATATATATGTATACATATATATATATATATATATATATATATATATATATATATATGTGTGTGTATATATATGTATATATATATATAAACTTTAGATATTGAATTAATTCATTGCTGTTTTGATATTCGCTTACGTTCCTCTTCACCTGCCAAATTATATTATGCTTGCACGTGGTAATCAATCGCCCACATCATAGACGGTTATGCCATTTCCATCTGTAACATCTCAACACTCATAAAGCCCAACCCGCTAGTCAAATAGAATTTGCTATTGTCCTTAACTCTCTCTGCTTTTATCTGAGTAATTGAATCAACAGGCTGCAAAAAGAGGCTGGCAATTTTGGCCATTGCGTGTTTATTCAATGCGGTACGTTCTCGTTCTCAATGAAGTCACAAACCGGAATGAAGCGAGAACCCAAAATGCCGACTGAGTGATATCCTCAAAACCACCCTCTTCTGCGCCTATGCGTATTTATATCAGTGTCATTATAAACCGTCGTCTCAACCCGGACAATAATCCTGCTGTTGTAAATAATCAGTCATATGTCATGTCGTATCATGCCTGTTGGTCGTCTGTATACTCTTACGTTTTGACCACATATGGCGAATAATGTGAAAATACAAAGACCGTTTTGCTCACCATCTACCTGGTCACAATAAAGTCTGAGTTGCGGAGAAGTCGAAATTGAATTGACCTTTCCATGAACGTTGAATCATAATTGTGCTGTATAACATCCATCTTCATGGAGAAGGTAAACATTCCGATGGGTCACAAACAGGTGAGCCTGAAAGTGGCGCTATCAAATGGAATCACACAACTGCATGCAGTATTCAGTGAATTAGAAGGATGCTCTCTAGAGTCAATGACCTTTTATACATGGCACATTAAGCAACGGTTAACGCCACAAGTCATATGCGTCCTCATATGCGTGAATTGCTGCAGTGATGACCAGTAAGCTCCAAACGTTGTTGTTCATATAGACTGGAATCCCAACATTGCATGTCTTGTGAACTTCTCATATTATCATCATCATCATCATCATCATCATCATCATCATCATCATCATCATCATCATCATCAATTTAACGGAGTACGGAACTTTTAAGCGCCAGCAAAGTAGTAATTACAAGTAGCATATTTCGGCTGATGTCTTTTGTACAGCGACAGAATTTGGCTAATTGTATCTGTGTGGTAGACATTATAAGAATGCTTCCTGTTAACCAGAGCATGTATGGAAGCTGATCGCTCTCTGTTCCGTTACGTTGACAATGAGCAGCCTTTAATTGGCTCTGTGTAATATGAATGGCAAGAATTATTGAAGGGACGAATGCCTAACAACAAAAGCAAACTTACATAACACGCTGTTTGGAGTGCCGATTCGAGAGATATTGCTTATTCCGTTTGGCTAAAAAAATAGGGCGACCAGTGGAACCATCGCAGACATTGACACCGTCTGCTAAATGTACTCAAACACATCATCAGATGGTATATGTGACAGTTTATACAGGTTCATAGCAAGATGTTAAGCGTGTGTATATCAAACATGTTCGCGTTGTTCATGCTATTGAGTATAGTTATAAGAACTAAAGCGATTCTTCGATTGCATTAATGTATTAGTTGAAGTATTAAGTGCATTTGGGCATTGTAGGCACTAATACAGAATCGCATATTAGAGGTACGTCATTCTGCGGTATAGGCAAAACTGTTTAATCAGCATTCCGGCATATACCATCGTAGGTCAACACCCCTTAAAACAGTAAAGAATCTTATGAACTTTATAATTGTTGTAAATAGGACAAAACTCTGCTATATGCTCTACATCGTGGGCTGATGCAACTTATTCCTGAATGTAGATGGCACTCTGTGTTACGTATGACGGCTCACGTATTATTGCAGTTTCTATAGTCCTGCAATCGCTGTGCATTTTACTGAGTAATTGAATCAACCCACGATATATACCTAAAATTAACCGCCTTGTAGAATACTTAATACCTGCTATCTGGGTGAAAGGCAAAAAGATTATTCAGTCAGTGCCAAGAAAAGTAATTAGATCAACAAACGTTTGTCACAAGCCCCGAAGGCATAACTTAACGTTTGTAGTGATGTCTCGCGTTGCAATAACATCGCAGGACTGATTTTTCGTTTGAAACCTAATCGATCTTCAAAATCCACAAACCAGGCGTAAATGAGGCACACATACAAATAACTACAATAAACGAGTGATAATTTAGATAAAGAAGATTACCGGGACGTGACCTTCATAAATCCCCAATAGGCCACATATGGTATTTTCCCCTTGTTCACAAATTGTCTGTCAAACCAACAATTCAACACAAATACCATTGCTTTGAGTGGTCTTTCCAGTAAATTTGAATAATATTTCAAAATCGCCCCCGCGATTCCAAGGGAGTGATTTTAATCAATCAACTGCAACCAGCTAGGTAATAGTTCGTAAAGCATAAGACTGTGGTAAAGTTTGAAACATATGCCTATAATGTACATACGCATGGTCAGAGATTTTTGCTCGCCAGTTGCGTAAGTTTGTATTCACTAGGATAAAATATAGATTTATTCAAAGCCCGGTTTACCCTGTGATTTGCTTTTACTACAGTTTATGCGTTTGAGAAAACTTTAAAGGCATTGCTGTAAAATGATTTCACTACGTCATAGTGCAATATGAGTGTGAGGTTTATAACAGTTTTGTGTTTTCTATTCGTATTTTGACCATCGGAATATACAACTCTGCAAAGCATCTAGCAAGAGGTAAATATGGTCCAGTGAGGCTAGTGGAAGAGAGTATGATATAATTATTCTTATCAAATACATATTGAATTATTGTTAATCATGATCAATACGTCTTTCTCTTACATGCCTCCTCTAGCCTAATGTTCCTAATATTACTGGTGTATCTGAATTGTTATGCATTCGATGTACATTAACTTAAACAGACAATATTGCTGTTGTCTTATTATATCTTGTTTTGGCGGGCGTCAGTTTCCCCTTATCCTTGACTTGTATTTTCTTGGTATTCCTGTCATAGTTGTCACGACATATCTACCTTTTCCAAATCGAAGACAAATTATCTTCTGTTCTGCTTTGCCTCTTTAAATTGACTTAATGCAGGAAGATTACTTGCACAATGCGTCCGTGACACTTGAGCACTGGCAATGAAATGTGGATGTGGTGTTATGTTTATTTTTATATCCCGCTTGTATCCAGACGAATCATCCATTCAGAAGTTCTGATATGAGAAAAGTGGCGTGTTTTCAGCTTTGACCTGTAAACCGAAGTTTCTTACTAAAGGTGATAGCTTCATCGATCGACAGAAAATCTGAAGAAATGTAATTTGATAACTCTGTGTACAGCTACCAACATAATGAGCACTGAGGAACATTGGAGTTACATTGCAAAAAGTAGCATTCCGACGCATACTCAGAGAATTCCACTGAAAGCTTTTAAAAGAGCTTGGTTTAATTAATGTCACTACTAGGTTGGATTATTTTTATGTTCCTTTCGGCAATTAGGCACTGAACACTTAATGACCGTATTTTGGCACAATTTCCTCTGAGAACTTTTTTAATATGCGGTGTAGGTTGCCCATAAAATATTATCACAAGTACTTAACATGCCTTGCATAAGGCATGAAGTGAAGTTTGATAATTCACGTATAATGTGTCATTGCAATATAGGAGGTGTTTATTTAGAATATTATATGATGCTTGCTGCGTTCATGGCGTGGACCATGACCTCCAACATATTATGAACAATATGTGCACAATGACCGCATGGTAACTAGCTTTCTGGGACATTGTCCAGTGAATACATAAAAGAGGACAATAACAATTGTTAACACCAACAATCACGTCTCCTAATCAGTTTTTTATCTGTTGTGTGATTTTGGTATTTAATTGTATGAACCAATTACCATCGCATATAACAGCATGCGACCATTAATGGCACTTGCTAAATACATAACAGGCTGTGTAGGCTTGTGTCAGGGCATAGTCTGAACTGTTATCTGCGTGACAAATGCGATTTGCACTTGCCGTGGATTGTCGAAAGGCGTGCCTAATTTTGAGCAAAACGACAAAACGACAAAAAGAACTGCAGGAGTGAGTTTTGTCTAGAGACTATTTGCTTAGCTTAAAGAGTGTTCGAGTTGTGCTCACTGGCAAGTAGCCCTAAAAGTGCTACGTAGACGTTGATTTACAGAAACAGGTGCGAATCCGACTGATTGTACAGTTTGGTGAGGGAGGTCTGCAGGGTACATTGCAGCTCCCCCGCAACTCGTGTTTCTAACAAGAGTACCCCTAGATAGTACCAAATGATGAATATGGAAGGAAGTGTGGGATATCTTTGCTTCTATCCTCTCAGTATACACATGCTATTGTTCACCTTATTAATACAGCCAAGACGTCAAGGTCAAGCAAGCGACGGATGAGAAAAGAGACTGGTTGTCTTGGTGGTTGTCCCCATCTTGTCAACCACTTATTGTCGAGATGCACCTGAAAAACTAAAGCCACATGGTTACATGGCAGTCCTTAATGTACAGCTGCGCAATATTCTTTGTTCTTTACGCGACTCACTTATGATGCCAGACAAACAATGTGCAATTCCATTATGTGGAATAGTCTTTATTGAGTGGGAAGTCCGAAGGATGCAACCACGCGGGGCTATCGGACACAAGTCATGTTCGATAGGTTATTCAATATCAGCAAGTTCGTTACAAGCGTTACCGTGCCTTCAGAATCGATGCAGTTGGTATATTAAAACCGAGCTTTCCAGCGTGTTGTAGACGACCTGGTAATTCACAACAAGTCCCTTGTTTGTCAAGAGTAGATCAAATACTAACATCTTAAACGGCAGTTATGATTTAATAAAACGCTGACATCTAGTCAGAAGGTGTCAAATTATTGTGGCCATCAACTTAATATATCTGTCGCATACTGTGAATGTATTAGCTATATAAGGTGAACCATTATATGTTGACATTACCGGATGGGTCTATCTGATATGCAAATCAATAATTGTACATGCATCTTGCGCAAACATAGCTAAAACTAGTTTAAGATCTGCCCAAAAACAATTACACGGCACTCTTGCACTTGCACTCTCGGTTTTGTGCCGTCCATGAGAGCACAGAGTCTGTTCTATTAACGTTACATCACGCTTGTCCCACCTAATCTGGCAGCTAAATAAACGAGGAACGAGCAACTGCCGTTGCTGTAATCCTTGTTAACATTTCCGCTTCTAATATCAATCCAATTGGCCACAGCTGGCTCTTAGTCGGATTCATTATTGCGCAATGCGTCAATGAACACCAAAAGAGAAGCTTAATACAATTGTAGTTCAAATTCCCAGTCACGTTTTACTAAACATGTTTCTGTTATGTTCAGGCTAAGTCACCGGAAGTTCCAACATCCGGCTGTCCAACTGGGCGTATGATCCCCGTATGTCGGTTGGGCGAGCCACTTGAATCGTAGCTTCTTGTGCCACATACAGACACCTAGCTAGCACACAGGCTCGTTCGCGATCACTTGTGACCTTTACACTTCTGTGTCAAAGCAGAGGGGAAAGTCGACGAGACACTACAATCATTAAAGTGATATTATTATGACATGGACATCATCAATAGTTGCATGCAAATAGGTGTCTTGACTTCAAATTATTTGAGCCCTTACTTAATGGCATTCACTCCGTTGGTGATGATATTTCTTCTTCAATCTGAAGAGCCCGGTTATAACACATAGATGAACATCCAAGGCCAATCGCCACTCCTCTTATACAAATGATGCATTGTTTATACCGCCACAATGTACATAAATCACAAGCAAGGTAAATCCTACAATCGGGCTGCTCATTTGTTACAATGACATACGCAGAATACAGCGAATTATTGTGCATGATATCATTGTATTGCTTCCTAATTATCATCTCTGCAATGGTGACAACTATAGAATAAATGTATGTTAATGAACCTCATTGCTGGCGTATGATTCATGGTTTAGTTTAGTCTGTGACGGTAAGATGTTATAAAGATATCTGGTTTCCAGCGATCCTGACAAATCGACTTATATGAAGTCTGCAAGTACGCCGATCAAAGGCAATACCAGTGAAGTTCCTGTATCTGTATATATTGACTTCCAACCGCATTTCAAGGCATCATAAATGGTGCACTTACCAAAGAATCAATTGCATAAAAGTCCCAGCAACATCAAAATAGTTAAACTATAATTGTCAATAGCACGCCACTACATTGTAACGGTTTTCAGTTTCATTTTTTCACATAACAAGTCATTGATATACTAGTGCATCTAAAGTGATAGTTTAACTAATTGTCTCAAATATTCCAAAAATGTCAAATTAATTTAGATACCATATTGTAGTTTCAGCAGATTCTAACAAAGCATGAGCATGCACCCCACACTCCCACTCTACTAAACGAAAGGGACTCGACAATCGCTAGCAGGTAAATAATTTAATTTAATTATCAATGTATTAGGCTGTGGATTGGTCAGAAAATAGCATCGATGGGCACTGCCGTTCTATGCGCTCTATTCTTCCGGCTGATCAAACTTTTTCTTGGAAGTCACTCTGTGTTACGTAGGATGTCTTGCCGTGTTGGCTTGAATCAATCTGGCTTTTCCAAGTCTAATCACATTGTCCTTGTCCTTGACTCGCTGTGCCTTTACCTGAGCAATACAATCAACAGGCTACATAGAGAGGCTGCCAATTAAGACCTCTGCGTGGGTTTCTGTTAATTCAATGCGGCACGTTATCGTTCTCAATGAGGTCACAAACCGGAAATAAGGACAGATCCCCAGATGCTGACTGAGTAACATTCTCACAACAGCCCTCATATTTAGCCCCCCAACGATGAACGATCAGCGTCTCTATGTATTTAAATCAGTGTCACTATGAATCATCGACTCAGCACCATCAATAATCCTGAAATAATCTATCACATGTCATGTGTTATCAGGCCTGCTGTTGAAATTACAAACATCGATTTGCTCATCATCTACAAATTATAATAAAATCTTATATATGGGGAAGTCAAAATGGAATTGATCTCTCTATGAAAGTTGAATCAAAATTGAGCTACATTATAACCTTTGTTATGAAGTAGGGAAGCATTCCGGTGCCTCACAAACAGGTGGACCTGAAAGTGGCGCAATCAAATGGAAACACAATTGCATGCAGTATTTAGTGAACTAGCAGAATCAGTCAATTACCTTGATATATGGCCAAACATGTAAAAAGCAACGGTTAACGCCTGCACCTCGTAAGATCTTGTTTTGGCTGGCATCAGTTTCCTCTTACCCTTGCTTTGTTTTTGTCTGTTATTCCTGTCATAGTTGTCACGACATGTCTACCTTCTCCAAATTTATAACAAGTAGACCCCTGTCTTGCTTTGTCTTTTTGTGTATCTATATTGGGCAGATACTTCAGCATATCAAATTATCTTTGATATGTATCTTATTATTGACGTCCAGAGGCTCATTACATAAATCATCAAGAGTTCCTAGAGTAGTACGCTATTGAATGATTGAGGACCGGGTCAGTACGTTTCATCAGTGACTTTTATCGGGACGTCAGTGACATACAAATGATACATGTGTATTACAGTGTAATGGGAAGTAGTATTGCTATAGATGTGGTCTGGGCCATTAATGTTGCATAGCTGAGGGGCTGAACAAACGAATAGCGTGATATTTCAACCTTGGAAGGACATAAAAGCCGAGCGAAGACCTCAAAACATTCCTTCCATTTCCGAACTGTATATCTGGTAAATGCAACGCCCCTATGCACATTTTGTTTGCTCCGGGAATAATCGAATACCTTGTCGTAAATAATGACATATATGCATATCTATAGATATATTATTCTTGATATATTATATGCATATATACGCTATATATATATGTATATATATGCACATATATATTATTATATATGTATAAACTTGTACAAATATATATATTAATGTAGACAATGGCGGCATTAACACAAATATATAAATATATATATGGACATAGATATGTATATGTAAATATATACATATATATAAATTTATATGAATACATAAATATTCACATATGTGCATATCTATAAGTATATTATTTGAATTGCGAAGTAAACTCATAGTCTTACACTGTCCTATTGGTGTCTATTATGGATGACTAGAAGGTCAGTTTTATCCATGCTCAGCTGATTGTTTTTCAAATTTGACACAACGCTGAGTAGAACATGAGTACGATTCTCTAGATCGAGGCCTACATATGGATCATGATTCAGTCCGTTCAAACACACAACCTCTTCAATTGGCAAAGTATACACAACAATCACAATGGAGCTTGATCACTATTAATTTGCTTATAATGGTGATTCCATCAGTTCATAACGCACAGACAGACATAGGTTATACACCATGCACTGGCGTTGTTTATCAGGAGATGACAAACATCGCGTAAATCATCCTTGAAAAAGCGAACGTACAATATGAATAAAAATGGGATAAGCGGGGTGGAGGATTCATGACGAATTGTGAAGTGGTACAAGACATTTATCTCTCAAAGCTGCTCAGCAAAAGGAAGAGGTGGGACAA
>CM067346.1:58240528-58328028 GCA_034190875.2 Urechis unicinctus | reverse complement strand
CCCCGTCGCCCTTATTATCATTATTTCATTCACCATTACCTCCTCCTACTTCTTCTCTGAACCCTTTCTCTTACTTCTCCCCTCCTAACCGTCAACACCATCATCATCATCATCATTATCGTTATCATCATCACCATCATCGCCATCATCATCAACACACTATCACCCTCATAGTCATTATTAATATTTCTTGTGCTTCAAATTTAGTGTCTATAAGTAGTTGTTCACTTATCCCTTCTGATTCCCCACAGTCGGTCGTAACATATCTTGAAAGCAATACCACTCTTTGATCACTGTTCGTTCTTCATGTGTATCTTTACATTAAGTGTGCTGTTATATGTACGGGAAGATTAACTGATCAGCCAAAGCTTTATAAACCTTGGTCGCCCATAACATGAAGTATGGAATGGTGATCCAAAACGTGTGGCATTAGAAATAAACTTCTGTTTTGCTTGAGGGGAATTAGGGTGACCATATCAACCGTCGAAAACATTGTCACTATAAGTGCAAAGACTCACATCAGGTGAGATAGAGATGAAATAGAGTGTCCATGAAACTTGAATCACAATAATGCTATATTAATACCATCTCTGTCGAGAGTGGGTAAATATCCCGATGGATCGCAAAAAGGCGGACGTGGGTGGAGTTGTGGCAAACACACTGTCCTTAAACATGCAGCAATGTGACTGCAATATAACTCGTCCCTACTACCAGGCATGTGCATCAGTCAGTTTTTTTTAACGTATGGCAGCACCTGTCATTTAAGTCACATTATTTACTTACGGTACAGTATCAAACGGCTAATTTCCAAACAGGTCACATTAAAGCATGGATCCTTATCGAGCCTTCGTGCATGCGATGATACACTTACCCCGGGGAAAATATAAGTAGGCGCTTAGAGCAGACAAACAGCATGGTAATGATAAAGAAATACAAGGTTAGAGCCCTCAAGCTGCGACACAAAAACAGATTAACTGCTGTATCTCTGGCCTTGGTCTGGCCCTATTTCTTAATTCCAAGCCAACGTGCGCATTAATTGAGGTTTTGGCGGTTCGTCCTTTACTTTGCCTTTTGTTAAATCATCGACACGTAGCCGTCCCTTTCCTCATTTTAGCAGCGTGCTGTCTACAGTCATGATTCCCGTCGTTGGCCTGATGCGTGATAGAGGCTTTGGAGAAGAGGTGGCTCTGTGGTGTACCACAGCCATAATGATTATTTCCGTTATAAGTTGTCATCTTGAGTCCTGATACTACGGACCATATTCTACGTTTGTGCACAAAATAGGAATGCATTTACCTGGTTTTTTTCTTTTACAAAACGCTTTGCCGTCCTACTCTAGTCATGATACCGAATGACGGAGTATATGCGAATTAATACGGAAGCGAGTGTGTAAGTTTAACTGCGTGCTTGGATCAAAAAGTCGTTTGTCGTTATCAGATGAAACAAGCAAAACTGTATTACCGTGCTCCGGATCTGAGATATATGGTCATGGCATAAATGCTGAGTCATGGTTGGTCAATAAGCTGTAGCCAACAGACTCATATGATTGTAATATGTTGATGAGACTTGATAGCTGTTGTTTGTTGATACTAAAAGGTAAATGGAAATTCCATTAAGCTAAATTGACTGACGATTGTTACATAAGAAGAGACTATGCAGAGAGTTACCCTTTAAGGTTCTTTGTCTTTGGTCCTAGTATTCAATGTTCATAGTTTCTGGTAAACAAGGGTGCATTTGAAGCGAATTATTTAGGTTTTGTGTGACATATAACATTGTGCATATATTTTATTTTGCGCTGGTTTTTTTTTATCCCTGGGAATAACGGTTAAAACATTTGTAAAATTTCAGACAATTAGCGTTTGGTAATGAAGCTAAAGTACGTTTTCCTGTGCATAGGCCCACGGAAACTGCCCTCTCAACTACTCAGTACAAATAATATATAGTGTTGACCAACTAATGTTGGTCGTTCTGCATACTAATCCCAAAATATACACAGGCTGATATATCGAGGATCAAGTCACAGATCTCGTATTGATAGACGCGCTGTTTGTTTGTTTGGGATTGGCTCACACTAAACATAATTATCTTCTGCGAAAACATTGTGTATCAGCTGCATATATTACAACGCCAAACAATCAATTTCCAATGCCACACTCTATGGTTGCTTTTCGGCGTTATAAAAAAACTTCTTCGATATAATTTAGAGATAGTACTGTCATAATGGCACTCGCCTACATTACACCTTTAAAGACGGAGTGAAACTCACTCGTTTAATCTTTCCAAATCACACTAATGTTCTGGTGTAAATACACATCTGCAATTCTTACCACAAGTGGACACGGTTAAACTTCTCCGCCAATGTTAACACTAAACGATTTATTTCAACAAAGTACATTGTGCTGTCGTATGATCTTTGAATCCACATTGTGAATCGGAGCACAATGCTCCTATGAGCTAATCCACAATATATGTCTAATCTATTCAGAAATTAAATTATTGTTTGGTATCTGTATTATTCTGATCAGGGAAGGATTTTCTGGAACTGCTCCATGGCGCAAAATAGCGGCAAACCATATTGCAATATATATTCTTAACATGTATGTTCCATTTATATTACTAGCTTGTTCAATATCAGCATGTATTACGTCGATATTATGAATATAATCATACCTCATACTTTGATATATCAATAATCATTTCAGCTTTCAACTTTTTCCAATTTAGATGCATTTTGTTTAACTGAATTATTAAGTGCTGTTGCCTTAACAACAAACATATTCAAAATGTCGGTAGTATTAGAAGCACCATTAATATTACTCGGTAAATAAACTTCACCTTACAGGCAGGCCTCGTTTAATGCTCAAATACTGAGGGATCCCGTGAGATGTTACGGGATCATGCGTACCATAAATATACAAGTTTCGGTCATGTTTACTATAGTATTCTACATTAACAAATCAAGTTGCGTATTTCCCAGCACCAGAACTTGGACCACTATGAACGCTACAGAACCAAGCAACATACTTAACAACACCCAGAGAGCATTATATACAAGACAGATAACTGATTTGAACGGGCAACATTAAACCCATCAGAGTCTTTATCGGTCACTAGTTCCTTGTAATAATTATAAAAAGGTACAGTCTTTCTACCATCCAGCAGTTGTTATATACACAGGGTTTGTGACAATCAGTGCCGGGAATTTGTGAAATCGCAACTGGCTCGCTACTTGCAGACATTCAGTCACTCCCGAGACTTCTCCTGTCAGATAATTATAAATCCAAGACGTGAACCATCGCAAGGCTGATGTCCCAAGAACAAGTGACCCCAGAGAGATAGCCACATCACCCCTTCTACGTAGAACCACACTGGTTGCATCGAAACATATAAGGCCTCATAACCGATCATCATGCACCAAGCTGAATAATAGATAAGTGCCACTTTTGCTAAATCCGTCTGAATTTCAATTGGGATGTATGTTGAGGTTAAGTAGCTCTATCAATCTAATCGGTGTCCACAAATTGCTTGAATATGAACATTATAACTGTCATAAACATAACGTGATGCTTGCTAGCAAATAATAGGTGGTGTCAAACATGCAGTGATCCGTGACAAAAGCGCTTTATAGGTTAGGAATAGCTATACAACTCATGGGATATGTGCTATAGCTACACTTTCTGTACAACATTGCGCAATGCGCATCCTGTGTGTTGTTGGAGCATAGAGCACTAAACAACCATGTTCTCGTTGCTAAATATCAAACTCATTGATAGAGTCAATGCAGAGAGGGCTAAGGAAGCTTTATTACTTTCATCTAAGGTAAATCGCCATGTCTGTAATAGAGATTCATAGGCTCATTATAACCTTTTGTCACATCCCACGCATTACCTGAGATCATGGCCGCTCCGATTGTAGATGTGATGAATAATGAGCTTTCCCTGATTCCATGCTTCCTGTGCCTTAATGCGAGCTTCAGACCGGCTTCTAAGGATGATGAATTAAGTCAACTCTGACCCACTCTAGGACGGTAGGTAGGGCGTTACAAACTTGGGGCTGGAAAATTCAAGCCTTCTGTAACTAGTGTCTTCTTACTTTATGTAAAATCATTTATCTTTTCTTATTCAAATCCGATGAAGTATCATTATCTCCTTGTGGCGGCCATTTGGACAATAACAGAATACACCCAGTCGGCTAGAACATCACTAGGAAAATATAGTTGATCATTGTTGTTAGTCCATCTGAAGCTTTGCTTTGACTGTGCGGCTTTGTGAATTACAACATTTCTCCAGGGAGCATTCCCTGAATTCATTTAGGTGCTTGGTTTAAACGGAACAAGGATGGTCAGTTTAACCATTGCATGCATGGTCACCAGCAACACATCATTTTCCTCTACATGTGACTGACATGCTCTATCGTCCTGTTGAAAATATAGTTTTATTGTAAATAAGTAAGTTGCGCTCATATAGAGTAGGAATGTAGAAGTTATATCAAATTCTTAGCATGTGCTTACAGAATAAAAGCATAAAGTAGTTAAGGATATGTAAGCAGTAATACAGAATCGCATTCCCAATGAAGTCATGCAATAGCTCATTCACCAGTTATACCACGGCAACTCTTCTGACATTTTCCTTCATTTCTTAGCAATGTTCATACAAAAAGGGAAAGAATTCAATTACCTTTTCATTGCAGCGATGGAAGTGAATTTGACGGAATTTAGTTTTAAAGAGTAGCTCTACCTTTCCGTGCGCTCGTGCGGCCGAGCGCAGTGTATTCCGTGTAATTAATGTCCTAGACATTACAGTGTTGGCTTTAATCAATGAAACTTTAGCACAAATAATTATTCATAACAGCCATATCTGTAGAATTGGGGAAACAACTACAATGCATTACAGCTAGGTGGACGTGGGATGGATGTGGTAGAAACACCCAACCACAGGCAGTATACAGCCTACACGTGGAACGCTATTCAGAATCGTTGCACTATAGCCCTCCTCCATGGCGATCTGAAATCGTCCAAACCTTGCAGACTCCTCATAATGGACGACTCTCCTTGAGGGATATTAGCAAAGCACAAATGCATTCACTAAAAGGATCAACACACCGCAGATCGCGATACAACACACTTGAGCTTGTTGATGAAGAAACACGAACTCTTCGAACTTTATTACTTTACTTAAACTTTTGGATTTTAGATGGAACTTTGCCTAAATGCCGTAGAGAGTTGTGCCGAGCTCAGAGGCCAGAATGGAACTGATTTTAAAAGTGATTCTCTCAACGGCTACTACACGCTATCCCAATCCTCATGGGACATTCAGTAGCCTGGTCAGTGAGGGTTGGGAAGTTTCTCGGGCCTTCGGGTGTTGCCTTGGCAGGATGGGCATGTGCTTATAGGATATGGGGTATGCACGTAGAGAAGGGGCAGTTGGCAGGTGGGACAAGGTCACTCGTGGATCTGGCAAGCTGACACTTCGAATATAATGTTGTTAGGATGTTTTGTTCTACAGAGGATGTCATTTTGTGCCACACCACAGTGCTCAGTCGTTACTATACAGAGGTTCCTACGTATTACTGCTTAATGGTCGAGATACATGACAGGCCAACATGGCATTACATTCAGTCTAATGTACAACGTGCCAACACATGCTTAACTACCATCATGCGCTGATGCATTATTGTGCAAGTATTGAATTTATTACTATATATGACCCTCTTGTTTCCAGGTCGAGGCACTCAACACGCGACCCACCATCACGGCCTGCCAACAGGAATAAAGGACATCAGGGAAAGCCCTTCATGTGAACACTTGCTAATTGATGAATGTGAACCAAGCGATGTCATTTCAAGAACTGCACTGAAATGCGGTAGTTTCATAGAAAACGAAACAACAATCAGTTACCGCCATAAACAAGCTCGTATTTTATGTAATGTCGTGATTGTGTTGTGATCATTTTTGTCGGGAGAAATAACTGTTGTCACTGGAAGTTGAATCTAGAAACATTAATTAAATTTCATTAATATGTACACAACGAATTTTGGGAGCTTTGTACAGGTGCACTGAAACTAAGTAGCGTACAATTTGCTCTTTTTTATTTTTGTAATAAAACCGTCTCATATAAGCTCGGACGGTGTGCAGCAGAGTATTTACCTTGAAGGTATTGCTTAATATCTGCAATAACCGTAATATAACAGGGAACACGAAAATCTTGATACAGGTCACAAACTTATAATGAGCTGCACTATCATTTTAAACGATAAACCATTTAGACCTCAGATAAACTATGGCTGGTATGGCCGGCATTGATAGCAAATGCATGAAAGTACACGTTACAATCATAATCTGAAAGCTTGCTTTAGGCCATCATGATTTGCCCATATGAATGCCAATAATTTTAATCACCTATTCATACAATGTTAAACCCTGTATATATTATATTTGAATGAAGTGATCACAACAACTATCCCTATCAATAACAACGATTCTTATCACAATCATCATCATCATCATCATCATCATCATCATCATCATCATCATCATCATCATCACCATCATCTCCATAAGAAGCTTCTTTCAAAACGATTTCACTTTATATAGATATAAAAATAAAAATATGATTTTCAATCAAACATTGAATATATTCTCGGTACCCGGCATAATGTGATGATATGTCGATTTTGTTGCACAGGAAAGTCTTGAAATAACACTTGGCTAACTTCTGGTTGGTAACGGTTCTCATTCGATCGTACGTGTCATAAGCCAGCATTTATCATCACACAAGAAGGATCTTAGAAACAGGATCTGCTCGTTGTGGGTAATTAAGCCGATTGTGTGCATACGTTAGTGTGGGTAAAATATCATTAAACATACCCCGCAACGCTCATAAGTTATGCTGCCCGTTTCCTGCATTAATCACTTCCGTATCAAACATACCCTACGTCCTTCTGTTTTTTACCCTTCTCCTACATTGAGCACTCTCATATCAAACATACCGTACGGGGCACTTTTGCACTTCTCCTACATTGAGCACTCCTATATCAAACTACCGTGCGGAAAACGTATTGTCTCTATCACTCTCACGCACACTATATCACTCTCTCTTGCTCTCGCTCGCTCTCTCTCTCTCGCTCGCTCTCTCTCTCTCTCTCTCTCGCTCTCTCTCTCTCTCTCTCTCTCTCTCTCTCTCTCTCTCTCTCTCTCTCTCTCTCTCTCTCTCTCTCTCTCTCTCTCTCTCTCTCTCTCTCTCGCTCGCTCTCTCGCTAATGCTGGTGTATGTTGTGGCGGGCAAGCATTTTTCGTACATCTACAGAGTTGTTCAGAGGTATTTGAAGGTATGTCTTTGCCACTTCTATAACACCACCGAGACTCTACTGGGACCCTAGTAGGATACTACTTTGGCAGTACTGAGACACTTCGTAATCACTATGTCACTACTGGGACACCAGTAATGCTGCTAGTGCGATACTACCGGGACACCAGTGAATTTGCTTCTGCGACACCACTGATATGCCAGTGGGGTTGCTAGTGTGACTCTATTAGGACACCAGTGGGTTTTCTAGAGCGACTCTAAGAGGACACCAGTAGGATTTCTAGAGTGACTCCAAGAGGACACCAGTGGGGTTTCTAGAGCTACTCTAAAAGGACACCAGTGGGGTTTCCAGAGCGACTATAAAAAGGACACCAATGGGGTGGCTAGAGCGACTCTAATGGGACACCGGTGGGGTTGCTAGGCCGACTCTTATATGACGCCAGTGGGGTTGCTAGAGTGACTCTAATAGGACACCAGTGGGGTTGCTAACGTGACTCTAATAGGACACCAGTGGGGTTGCTAGAGTGACTCTAATAGGACACCAATGAGGTTGCTAGAGAAACTCTAATGGGACACCAGTGGGATTGCTAGAACGACTCTAATAGGACACCAATGGGGTTGCTAGAGTGACTCTAATAGGACACCAATGAGGTGGCTAGGGCGACTCTAATAGGACACCAATGGGGTTGCTAGAGTGACTCTAATAGGACACCAGTGGGGTTGCAAATGCGACTCCACTGGGACACAAGTGGTGAACTACTGTGGCACTACTGGGATGCTACGTGGACACTGCATCATTTATGCAGCGCAACGTTAGTCAGTATACCCCTATACCAACGCTTTATGCAATCTTTCAAATATTTATTGTCACTCGATAGCAAGTCCACTAATTTGCACCATACTGCCTTTTGATGGATGATTCAATTCGATCACACCCCTCAACTTCATGCGATACATTTGATGAGCTCTTCTGTGTTACCCATTCCACAAAATACTTCGGCTATGATTTGATTTATAAAAACAAGCTAAAATTCGCTTAAATTTATTCTACCCAGATATCAAACCTTACATTAGACGTAAATGCACATGAGTTACATGGCTTTTTTCTATATGCTTTTCATATTGCAGCACAGTAAATGCAAAGCAGCTTGTGTACAATAACAAAAGGTTGATATAATCATACATATTCCATCAGATGCTTTTGCTAACTGCGTGTATTCTGTTATTTCCCAAGTGGCACTGCATACTCCTGTCGATGTAAAGCGCACATCAGCAAGAATCATCCTGCACAGTTTTCAGGTATATCAATGCTAAATGTAGACCAATTGCGCAAGAACATACAGATCAGCAGTTTAAGAAATATCCGATATTCATTCTCTGATATTTCAACGTAATTCTTTTGGGATTGAGTTTGCAGAACTACCATTATGAGGCCTTCCATAGACGAAATAATCTTTTCCAACCACAGTATTTATAAGCGGAATGGAAACGGAATATGCATTAAGATAAAAGCACATTAAACTATCAACTTTCGGTATCTCTAACATATTTTAACTTTAACAATACGAGCCAGAAGACTCCGGCAAAAAGAACTGTGGACGATAAATGCCTCAATTAATGCGCACAAGGGCATGACACTTATCTATCAAAGCTTAAAAACGTATTCTTTTTATTATGACACAGTCAAGCTCAATTTGATCATTTAATCATTAAATGGCAATATCGCACCGTTAACTTTTCCCTGTTTGCAGACTGTCGCCATATCTATTGCCACTTCTCATTAACGTTATATGGGGCCGAACATGAAATATTGCTTGCCATATGTCAAGATGGGTAATAACGGGAATCGAATCATTCTTAATCAACATAAGAGTGGTAAGCAAAACTCATGATAGTGTTGATGGCAGACATATCATCGCGGAGTGAGCGCATTGGCAATGCTAGCTGAGCGTCGTGGTCGCAATTGCTTTATGTTTTTTGCTAAGCTCAGGCTATAGCCATCAAATGGTAAGTGACGAATGACCGGATTTATTTACATGAGATGGGGATGGAATGAAACGTGAAGTTGATAGTTAATGCAGTTTCTCGGTAACAGTAGATAAATGAGCTATAAGTACATATATTGCATACTGTGTTCGCTTTTTCGGCACTTTTGTGATACATTGCCCTAAATGTGAGTGCTGCAAGACAAGTCATACTATTAGGACGAACGTAAGGCCACCGAGCTAGTTTTTGAACCCGATAGGTTTTTGTCCAAGAAGATGCAATCGAGTTTCACGAAATGATGTCCACTGGCAGTCGCGTGTTATCTTTTACCAGATGGAATCGCATTTCTAACACTGCGTTATACGCTCTTGGATGGAGCCCTCATTTATCCGATGCTGGGAAATTATTTCAAACGACAATCGTGTAACACCTGAACAGTTTATTTATCTAGAAATGCATAGAAATATTAATTGGGGATACAAAATGCAAAGGAGAAAGATGTTTAGATACAATTTATGTTCCATATTTTAATTTCCGATGCCTCGCTACTAGTACACCAAACCCTTTTATTGAAGCCTATTCCAGCAATAAGTGCTTCGCCCCATCGGTCCCTAGCCTTTTACATTCTAGTTGGGGTATCTTACTTGCAGCTAATTTGATGTGATCCAATGACATTGGCAAGCGGGGTTATAAGTATAAAGAGACGGAAGTACGAATTTTCCTGATTCTTGCTTTGGCATTAAGTATACTGATCTAGTCGGTAGAGAAATGGGTATAGGAGGTGGCGCAAAAGCTGAAGCATTAGAGCCGCAAGGCGAACAAAGCAAGCGTGGGAACTATTTTCTGCAGAATAAGAATTAGTGCCTGGCGATGTAATCCCTGCATCGACAGATGTGATCCAGCGACCAACATGCTCGATACAAGGAAAGCCCGAGATGGTTATATTAAGTTCTCCATTTTGTGTTTATTCTACACATTCTGTGACCGATGACATAGACGTTTATCATGCTATGTTCTACACAAGCTCTGACAATACAGATAAATAGATGGCGCGCTCTTGCTAAGGAGCACTGTAGTTCTGTATTAAGATCTAGTAACGCACATCGACAGTTCATCGCACATTCATCGTAAATTATATCCATCAATACCAATACGACATAAACCCAAGCACGTACTTTGTCGCATATAGTGTGGCAAAAATCTTCCAATAAGAATGGTATGTCAGATGACCCAAAAGAGAGAGATGTTGTTTCCTAAGTGCCATTTCGGAAGCTTTATATCGCATACTGATTAGTCATGGTGGCACCATTAGTGCGGCCATTGTACTGGTTTTTCGCTGTTGCAAAACCGAAACGAGTCTCTTGCCGTCGAAGAGGGGAGCAATCTGCATGTACAAAATGGTTTTGCTGGCGGTTATCATCAGGTTTATCAAATAGGTTTTCAAAAGCGGTATGTCACACTGCGGAGCTCAGCATGTTAATAATAACATGCTGTAGGTAAATGTAATGATAAAAAGAAAATAGCAGTTATTGCACAGCAAATAGATGATATGTGAAAGTATTATTGCCAGGTATGTTCAATGTTTGTAGGTCCGTTGGAATTGCTTGCAATGCAATAGTCGTAGTCCATATCTCAGTCTGAAAGCACATTACAGTAGAACTGTGGGCAGCTTTCGTCGCATCATTGGTTGGGACCATAGTATTTTAGAAACAATAAATAGAGATAGGTCGATGTATCGGTCATAATGGGAATAAGGGTTGTATCGGCAATGTATAGGTTGGGGCCACAACCGGGATAAGGGTGGAGTCACAAGCAGGATAAGAGTGGGGTCACAACCGGAATAAGGGTTGGGTCGCAACAGGGATATAGGTGGGGTCACAACCGGGATATGAGTGGGGTCACAACCGGGGTGGGTGGAGAGTTTGGGATCATAGTGGTGATAAGGGGATCCTATGATAGAACAGTCGTGCAAAATATGCCCTCATTAAAAGTATTTCTGGATGTTTTCGGCTGCTTTTCTGCCTCGACAATGCCAGGCAATCTGCTAGTACTGGACAACATCCTATTCGTTCGTTGACACTTTGATATACTTTGATTATGCAGATAGAGGTTAAGCAGGATATATTTCCTAAAACAGACACTTTAAATGGGAATCCTATTAATACAAATTATTGGATGCGTGAGAAAACACATTCACTATCGTTTGTGTTCCCCCTTTTAACCCAATTTTAAGACTGCCCAATATATTCACCATGGCATCACATAACATTCTTACGCGTCTACAAATACGTGCTTTCACGAGTCACAACTAGGTATGCAGTGTACTTAACCCCACCTTATCCCACGTTTGCATACTAATCGTGCTGTGCTCGATAGAATGTTGTAGCCTTATATAAATAATGGACGAATACAGCCTTGATGCCACTTTTATGCTGGATGTACGGACACAAGACGACTGAATTCATTGACTTTCCAGACAGAGGGCACACAGTGTGAAATGCAATTTGTGGTGCGTTTGGCTTTATCCACAAAGTGTGTAGGCGATGGTAAATTGCTATGCCTAGCCACAGCATTGAGACAATAACGAAATATACACAATAAAGGTTAGGGATACATTGATTTCAATTAGATCTCCAGGTATGCGACCTTTTTCTGACTCTTTGGTTGCAATTATCGTGTTGCAGCTCCATGTGATCTGAAACAAATCGCTATACTGCTTTACCTATTGCAATAAGTACATAGGGACAATAAAACATCCAGTTTGCTTTTTGTTGAACCATTGAAGGAGTACTGCCATTTTTCATTATTAACGCCGTAATGTTATCAGTACTCAGTGTTGTTCCTCTGGCAAATACCTGGAACGGAAAACAGAATTTTAGAGTTGATTTGAGGAGTCATTGTCATTATGAGGAAGTTGATGCGTAAAACAAGAATTTTGAACAATGCCACAAAGACAGACTATCCTTCTACTAAAGAGCAATTGTTGTGTAAGAGGGTTTTTTTGAGAACCAGGCCACACGAGTGTAGTTGAAATAACATCAGTATGGCCACTGTTTTTATACGGCAAATTATTTGTAGCTTTAAATCAACATTTACGTTTATTAAACAAAATAATAATAACTGAAATCAGATGGCGCTCGCTGGCCCCGGAGAGCTTAGTTGTGTTTTAATCTGTTCCTGACGAGTCACAATATGTGTAAAACGTATCGGCCACAGTCGGCACGGCAATCTAGAGCTTTTTATCAAATAGTGTCTGAAAAAAATATTCCATAATCCATTGCCTCGCAAGACAGTTACATTCACCTCTATTCTGGTCTGGATGTGCTATATGACAAAGGGCTGTTGGCATATTCATTGACAATACTCGGGGTTACCACTGTGCATCATCTACACGATGGTTATACAGGGTTCCCGAGGTAATCAGCGCGCCTCCTCACCCCCGGAACCGGCACGGTAGAGTTGGCTGGTAGTCGAGTTGGTCAGGGGGTCGAGTTCGTACTTCGGATTGAGGTCTTTTTGTCTGGGTGCCGAATTGACATTATCCCGTTAGGTTTACCATGACAAAAAAAAGAGTTCCTGTTGTCCTTGACTCACAGCGCCCTGGACAAATTAAATTAAGCCGAGTAATTGAATGAACATCAGAAGGCTCCCAATTCGGGTAATTGCTCATGTTCCAATCGATTAAGTGCGATACATTCTCGATGAGGTCACCATTGGCAAACGCGGAGATAAACCCTCAGTTACAACCAAGTATCATCTTCACAACCAAAATCCTCACCCCCCCCCCCCCCCCCCCCCCCCCCCACCCCCACCCCTCCCATAATAGACGATTTGTCCTCTTATTGGTTAAAACAGTTATCTAATGACAGTAACTTTATTAGTGTCACCTCGCCTCCACCCAACCAATAATCCTGATGTTCTTAATGATCAATCACTTGTCATGCCGCATAAGGATCACTGATGCTCACAATTGTTTTACTCATTAATTTGCATATAACAATATGGAAGCGGAAATGGAATTGCATTGTTCATGAACTTTGATTCAGAATAGTGTTCTTTAAAGAAACATCTCTGTAGAAATAATTCCGAAGGATCACATACAGGTAGGCGTGGGAGGGCAGTGGTCGAAGTTAATCGCCCAACCACATGTTGTAAGCAGACATTTATTGCAACGCTATCTTGAGAAAAGAAGATCACTAAGGTTATAATGGTATACAACACAAGCTAACTGCGCTTCGTTAGGCGCAATCTTGGTAGATATGTTTTGCGTTGCGTTGCAGTGATGACACAGAAGTGGCAATCTAACTAATCCCTGAATATTCTATTGACGCAGTGGTGAACCTGGATTGCAGCACCAGCGTACAAGAATTTACGCCTAAGTGACCAGTATTGTTGCACCAGTGTCCAAGAATTGTCAAGGCAGCGTCGTTGTAGAAGTGAAATAGAAATGTTGCAATATTTTCCCAGTATTGTTGCAGCAGTATCTAATTGTTGCTATGGTAGTGATCCAGTATTGTTGCACCAGTGTCCAACAATTGTCAAGGCAGCGTCGGAGTGTTGTTGTAGAAGTGAGATAGAAATGTTGCAATATTTTCCCAGTATTGTTGCAGCAGTATCTAATTGTTGCTACGGTAGTGATACAGCAGTGTCTAAGTGTTGTTGCAATAGTTTTCCAGTGTTGTTCCACTAGTGTCCCAGTATTGTTGCTGCAATGTTCTTCTGTTGTGCTATTCCAATTGAACAATTCTTCAGCGTCAAGGAAAGAGAAGCGGATATTCTCTTGTCAACTTCGCCCTCAAACAATGTAATTAATTTGACCTCATTCAGACCCGCAAGCTTGGTGCCCTCTTACTGTAAATCAAATATGTCCCACTACAATCTATAGCGTTAGTTAACAGAAATCCCTCGCGTTACATAACCCACTGCCAACCTATTCAGATACGCCAAGGCCACTGACAATTGCCTACCAATATGTAACATCCGATCACCCGTGAACATATACACAACGCCAAGAAAGACCAGACACACCTCATCCACGAGGGACCAGAAGGAGACCAGACACACCTCATCCACGAGGGACCAGACACACCTCACCCACGAGGGACCAGAAGAGACCAGACAGACCAGAAGACCACACACTCATCCACGAGGGACCAGAGGAGAGACCAGACACACCTCATCCACGAGGGAGAAGGAGACCAGACACCCTCACCACGACCTCATCCACGAGGCCAGACACACCTCATCCACGAGGAGGACCAGAGACACCTCATCCACGAGGACCCAGAGAGACAGAAGGAGACCAGACACACCTCATCCACGAGGGACCAGAGGGAGACCAGACACACCTCATCCACGAGGGACCAGAAGGAGACCAGACACACCTCATCCTCGAGGGACCAGACCAGGAGGGACCAGAAGGAGACCAGACACACCTCATCCACGAGGGACCAGAAGGAGACCAGACACACCTCATCCACGAGGGACCAGAAGGAGACCAGACACACCTCATCCACGAGGGACCAGAAGGAGACCACCACACCTCAGACACACCAGTCATCCACGAGGGACCAGGGACCAGAAGGAGACCAGACACACCTCATCCACGACCAGAAGGGACCAGAAGGAGACCAGACACACCTCATCCACGAGGGACCAGAAGGAGACCAGACACACCTCATCCATGAGGGACCAGATGGAGACAAGAGACACGAAGCACAACACGTAACCATTCGAGAGACTGCCAGTAAGATCAAAGAAAGTAAAGACATTAGTAAGTCTCGATAGACAATCGTTGTCTCATTCCGAAAAGAGCCCGGAACCTCAGTCAGAACCCATGAATGACCGGAATCCATCAACAACCAAAGACACCCAGGCCATAGCAGCGTTAAGTGATCAAATCAAAAGTAGATAAATTTGGGCGTTTGCCTTTATTTCATCCCATGGTAATTACATACCACTGTTGAGGACGAACAGTAGTATATCCTACCACCTTCAAATACAGGCACACAAGACACAAGACGCTCACATGTCCAGCGAAATGAATTCCGCATTGCGTACAACACTACTTAACGTGTTATACTCAACATCTCATCCGCTTTGAACATTAATATCATCGCTAATAAACGCATCGTTTACAACAGCGCGCTTGTAAGGGCAAGGCTTTGTTACTTTTTGCGACACTAAGTAGTAGGATACCTCATAAGCACATACAAATAATAGCAATAATACCTAGCCGCGTCTAAGAAAACGTAAAAGTGTAATTGAAAACCACAGTGATTCGAAATGCATCATTGACTAGCATCATCACGAGAGATGATAAATTTCTCAGCCCCGTATATCGAAACATGTTTCTGTTATGTTCAGCCTTAGTCACCGTGTGCCGTCTGCATCTTTCACAGGAATACACTAATCGAACATAGCAATTTTGCCGAAACAATTAGAGTTTCAGAAGATGACTTTTGGAGTACATTGGTTTCATTGCTAGATCATAGTGCAAAACGCTGTACTTGGCATGTTGAGTCATGCAGCTGTGGCATGCATCCAATTAACGGTGAGGAAATGGAAAATAGAAAAATGCTGAAATAAACATAAGATGACATTTATGATCAACACAGCATCATCCATGATCTCATGCTTCAGGTACAAAAGTTGCAGCTGCAAATATGATATTCTGGAGATCTTTGTTTTCTATGACAAATTAACATACGGAATGAACTAATCGACTCATATCCTACAGTTCTGCCAGGACGCATCCGATTTACATCCTGCACTTTTTTCAAACATCCCAGTGAACAAATGGGCGTATGATCCCTGTATATCGGTTTGGCGAGCCACTTGAATTTTACCTTCCTGTGCCATATATAGGCACTTGTGACCTTAACATATGCGTGTTAACAGTAGAGAGGAAAGGTTAACAGAGACTACAATAACTAAAGCGTCGTGAATATTATTATGACATCATAGTTGCATGCTAATAGGTATCTTAACCCGCAATTGTTTGTGCCCTTCATTAATGGCATCCGCGCCGCAGGTAGGTGCTGATATTGTTTTCTTCAATCTGAAGAGCCGGATTTTAACACATTGATGAAAATCCGAAAGACAAGCTTAATTTGAAGGCAAATCGCCTATCGTTTTCTACAAAAAGAAGCCTTACTCACGTCGTCACAATGTACATAAATCACAAGCAAAGTACATCTTTTCATTCGGGTCATTATTCATTCGAATATTATGTTTGATATTATTATATTGTTTTCCAGTCCTCTCCTTTTCAATGAAGACTACTACAAAACAAATTTATGTTAATGAACCTTCAAATTTTCCGCCATAAGAAAAATCCATTGCTGATGTATCATTCATATTTGTTACTGACACAACCGGTGTAAGTACATAGAGGAAACTTTCACACAGTGAAGGACAGATGTTGTAAAGATAAAATTCAATGCATTATTCCCTTTATTCCAAACCATAAAGACAAATCGACGTGTTTGAAGTCTGTAGTTACGCCGACCAAAGTTTATATAAGTTACGTACCTCCGGCTGTGTATAATGACTGCCAACCGAAATTTAAGGCATCATAGATGGTACAATTATCAACATATCATAGTCGCACCAGTCAAATGATATTTGTCGATAGCTGGCTACTAGATTGAAATATTATATTGCAGCTACTGCTATATCATCTGACTTATTTTTCTCCCATAACAACCTCTCTACCTTTCTCTTTCTGCATCTCTCTGTCTCTCCCTGTCTCTCTCCCTGTCTCTGTCACTGTCTGTCTGTCTGTCTCTCTTTCGTTCTCTATATCTGTATATATATATGTATATGCACATATATATATGCAGTTTACATTATATATATTTATACATATACATATATATATATATATATATATATATATATATATATATATATATATATATATATATATATATATATATATATATATATATATATATATATATATATATATATATATATATATATATATATATATATATATATATATATATATATATGTACAAAAAAACGTGTTACGGCTCAAGCTCTGGAATAAATGGCCATGGCGTAGCTACTGCGTCGTTATTGGACAAAGCCGAGAAGTCATCTGACTTTGGTATAATCTAAGTCCCATTGTGTAGAGGATACTTTGCATTTGATTTTTATTGATGTTAATGAATTACCGTTAAGCAAAATAAACAGACGAAGCAACAAGGCATGACCCACTCAAAGTGCTACCGTTCGACTCTCTCTTCGTGTTTAGTGTGCCAGAGCCCATGATACTCGCAGAAAAAAACCCATTCCAATCTTATGATGGCACTGATAAATAGCATTGTTGCTGTGAAAACAATATCTTTCTGCCTCTTGATGTGTACACCATGTCAGGTCACTGTCTGATTCGAGCATCTCGTTTTGGATCACCATTAGAATTCATAAAGCACGAAAGCAAAATATGCATGCTTTCAAAAACGGTTATTGAACAACCTGCCATGCATTGTGAGCAACCAAGTGCTATTTATAATGTGTAACTGACACTATTATTATTTGCATACTGGTTGCCAGGTGATTTATATTATAGTTAGCAGTGATTTGTTTCTTCAAAAGCACCCAATTTAATCACCTGCACCTATAGTTATGTTGGAGTATCGGTGAATAGAGTGAACAAAATCGCTCCATTGAGAGCTGTTTAAAGCATACCAATGTATAATTTTATCAGCAATCCGCATATAAAGCTTGAAAGACTTTTGACACTCAATTGGGGTCCTTTTGATTGTCAACGCCATTCTCCCTAATACCATTATTTCAATCATCACTACCTCCCCCTCCATCTTTTCCTCCTCCTTCTCCTTCTACACCCCACCTTAACATCATCATCACCATCATCACCATCATCATCATCATCATCATCATCATCATCATCATCATCATCATCATCATCATCATCATCATCATCATCATCATCAATAATTTAACGGAGTACGGAACTTTTAAGCGCCAGCTAAGTAGTAATTACAAGTAGCATATTTCGGCTGATGTCTTTTGTACAGCGACAGAATTTGGCTAATTGTATCTGTGTGGTAGACATTATAAGAATGCTTCCTGTTAACCGGAGCATGTATGGAAGCTGTAGCGCTCACTGTTCCGTTACGTTGACAATGAGCAGCCTTTAATTGGCTCTGTGTAATATGAATGGCAAGAATTATTGAAGGGACGAATGCCTAACAACAAAAGCAAACTTACATAACACGCTGTATGGAGTGCCGATTCGAGAGATATTGCTTATTCCGTTTGGCTAAAAAAAATAGGGCGACCAGTTGAACCATCGCAGACATTGATACCATCTGCTGGATGTACACAAACACATCATCAGATGGTATATGTGACAGTTTATACAGGTTCATAGCAAGATGTTAAGCATGCGTATATCAAACTTGTTCGCGTTGTTCATGCTAAAGGGAAATAGGATGATTATTGGGAAAAGTTACAAGAACTAAAGCGATTCTTCGATTGCATCATGGGTAATGTATTAGTTCAAGCCTTACGTGCATTTGGGCATTGTAGGCACTAATACAGAATCGCATATCAGAGGTAGGTTTTACCATTGTAGGTCAACACAGTATAAAAAACTAGAGAATGTTATAAAAATAACAATTGTTGTAAATTGGACAAAACTTTATGGCTACCCCTGTTGGATTCAATCAAACTTGACCCAATTATAATTGCAGTTTCTATTGTCCTGGAACTCAGATTCAGATTCATTTATTTGCCAAAAAATATCGAAACCATTTGTATAGATATACATCACTAATTAATCAAATCATAAAGAAATACACATTAAACGGTTGAAAAGAATATATACAAATGAATTTGTAAGGCAAGGAGTCCGCCTCTAGACAACGGGTTTGTCGCTAGCGGGAGGGCCACCTGTTTGAAACTAGTCTTTCTGTTTTAATTTCGAATGCATGTGTCGGGGATGGATGGTGATTAATTTTCATTTCGTAAGATGCAGGTGGCATAAGCATTTTATAATTTGATTGCATACTGATATATTTTTACATACATAGCACTTTATTTGCGAAAAGTTTGCCTCATACATATCAATGCAATGTTTCTTATAATGTGATGTTACTGTTTTGATAATATGGGTATCTATCAATTCCATTATATGTAAAGGAATTTTTTTAATTGTGTTAGGAAGACTGATTCTAATCGTGTGTTTTGTATACATGTGATAAATTCTATTTGTGAACAGTAATTGTGGGTATGGATATTGGATACTTGGGTGAACATAGTGGAAATATATGCTGATTGCATTTTATGTTGTAGTTTGTAAAAATATCAGTAGTTTAAAAATATCGGTTACTTTGAGAAGTTGCTTAAAGATTGGGACAGTATGAGCATCATATTTTTGTTTTGTTACCATACGGATTGCTTTTTTCTGCAATTTAAATAATTTTTGAATATGGAAGCCCCACACAAAGATACCATAATGAGGCACAGGTAATGCATTGTATAAAGTAATTAATGTAATTGAGTAATAAGTAATTGAGGCCAATCATGCATAAGCTTATTGATGCAGTGACTGTATCAAATAATCTTTGTATGATGTGTTTGGGGGGACCCTAGGTTTATTGGCTAAATTTGGACCAGCATCTTTAAAGTGGACGTTAAAGAGTTGCGCCATTTCGTTTGGATCATCTACAGTAGCATGGTTGATTTGTAAGCCTTCTGTATGGGTAGCTTTGGTGTTAGATTTATTTATTAGGGTTCTTATTTTTTTCCAAGTATGTTTAATATCATGTTTGGATTTTTCAAAGCAGGCATGATAATGAAATTGTTTGGCCATTCGAATGTTTTGCTTCAAAATTCTGTTATAGGTTATTAGTCTAGTTTTAATGGATTGCAGTGGAAGCGTGCAGGGCCCATAACCTATTAAAATTATAGATTTATCAGCTGTATTTTTGTAAATAAGGATGGAGAAGTTCTACGTGCGGTGTAGCGTGGTTTATTCACGGAGAGAGATACGAAGTCTCGTTTTGGCACGAGAATCACGCTGAAGCCGCGAGATACACAATTACAAAAGTGACGCTAGTGAGATGACAAAAACTGACATGGTATTTAGTGTTTTGCTACGTATTTTCAACAGCATAATCGTCTGAAGCGGGGTTTGTGGAGTTGATTTTAGCATACAGTTTGTCTCGGAAGCTTATTGATTTAAGAATACCTGTTGTAAGCCAAGGTGCTTTTTTGTCTTTATATTCATTAAACTTAATTCGTTTCATGGGCATATGTTTATTCATAGCTTCAGCTATGTGATTGCTTAGAATATTGTAATTGTCATTGGAATTACCATACTCGCTCATGTCTAATGCGTTTGTTAACTTTAATTCAAGTTCTTGGCTTAAGCCAGCAATTGTATGATCATTGATTCTTCTGGTATGAATACAATTATCATCAAAATTTAATGACTGCATGTTTTCTGATGATATAAAATGCGGTTGGTGGTCTGATATCCCATGCATCCTGCTGAGTATTTATCCAAGTAATTGAATCAACCCACGATATAAACCTAAAATTAACCACCTTGTAGAACACTTAATACCTGCTATCTGGGTGAAAGGCAAAAAGATTATTCAGTCGATGCCAAGAAAAGTAATTAGATCAACAAACGTTTGTCACAAGCCCCGAAGGCATAGCTTAACGTTTGTAGTGATGTCTCGCGTTGCAATAACATCGCAGGACTGATTTTTCGTTTGAAACCCAATCGATCTTCAAAATCCACAAACCAGGCGTAAATGAGGCACACATACAAATAACTACAATAAACGAGTGATAATTTAGATAAAGAAGATTACCGGGACGTGACCTTCATAAATCCCCTATAGGCCACATATGGTATTTTCCCCCTTGTTCAAAAATTGTCTGTCAAACTAACAATTCAACACAAACGTCATTGCTTTCAGTGGTCTTTCCCAGTAAATATGAATAATATTTCAAAATCGCCCCGCGATTCAAAGGGCGAGATTTTAATCAATCAACTGCAACCAGCAAGGTTATAGTTCTCAGAGCATAAGACTGTGACGAAGTTAGAAACATATGCGTATAATGTACATACGCATGGTCAGAGATTTTTGCTCGCCAGTTTTGTAAGTTCAAACTTCAAAGTCATTGCTGTAAAATGATTTCACTACGTCATAGTGCAATATGATTGTGAGGTTTATAACAATGTTGTGCTTTCCATTCGTATTTTGACCATCGGAATATACAGCAGAGATTAATGAATTATAAAAACTAACTCTGCAATGCACCTAGCAAGAGGTAAATATGTTCTAGTGAGGCTAGTGGAAAAGAGTATGATATGATTATTCTACAAATATATTGTATAAGTGAATGATTGTTAATCAAGATCAATACGTCTTGATCTTAAATGCCCTCTCTAAACTAATGTTCCTAATATTACTGGTCTATTTGAATTGATCTGCATTCGATTTACATTTACTCAACCAGCAAATAGTGATGTTGTCTTATTTTTATCTTGTTTTGGCAGGCATCAGTTTCCCCTTTTCCATGTCTTGTATTTTCCTGGTATTCCTGTCATAGTTGTCACGACATATCTACCTTTTCCAAATCGATGACACTTTAAAACAGAAAACGTGATCGCATGGGCAGCCATTGTAGATCTTGCTAGACTGGCGCTATGTTATTTTGTCAGTGATACTGAGTTACTTTATGAGCGGACATGTTATATACATGGTGATATTTCATATAACAGACCGTTCCCTGTATCTTCCCTGGATGTTACCAGTACATGGGGCGCAGATGCAACTGTCTCATTGTATCTCCTGATAGATCTGATGTAATTAAGAAGGATATGGCAAATCCCCTACATATATTACTCCCCTGTGCTTACATTAATACATTATGATCAAACTCTAAACCGATGTTTGTTACATAGAGGTGATTGGTTTTTCGATCGACAGAAAATCTGAAGAAATGTAACTGTGTACAGTTACCAATATAACGAGAACTGAGTTACATTGGCTTTACACGCATGCCCCAGAGAATTCCACTAAAAGCTTTTAAAATTGCTTGGTTCAATTAATGTCACTACTAGGTTGGATTATTTTCATGTTTCTTTTCGGCAATTAGGCGCTGAAAACTTAATGACCGTATTCTGATACTATTTCGAACTTTTTTAATATGTGGAATAGGTTGCCCATAACATATTATCACAAGTACTTAACAAGCCTTGCATAAGGCATTTCGTTTAAGCGTTCATTGCAATATAGGAGGTGTTTACTTCGAATATTATATGATGATTGCTGCGTTCATGGCGTGGACCATGACCTCCAGCATAGTACGAACAATATGTGCACAATGACCGCATGGTAACTAGTTTTCTGGGACATTGTTTAGTGAATGCAAAAGAGGACAATAACTCAACAATTGTAAACACCAACAATCACTTCTCCTAATCAGTTTTCTATCTGCTGTGTGATTCTGGTAATTTATAATATGAACCAATTATCATCGCATATACCAGCATGCGACCATTAATGGCACTATTATTTGATAAATACATCACAGACTGTGTAGGCTTGTGTCAGGGCATAGTCTGGACTGTTATCTGCGTGACAAATGCGATTTGTACTTTCCGTGGATTGTCGAAAGGCGAGCCTAATTATATTAAGCAAGGGTGTAGCAAAAAGAAACTGCAGGGGTGAAGAGTTTTGTCTAGAGACTATTTGCTTAGCTTAAAGAGTGTTCTAGTTGTGCTCACTGGCAAGTCGCCCTAAAAGGGCTACGTAGACGTTGATTAATAAAAACAGGTGCAAATCCGACTCATTGTACAGTTTGGTGAGGGAGGTCTGCAGCGTACATTGCAGCTCCCCCGCAACTCGTGTTTCTAACAAGGGTGTGGGTTATCTTTGCTTCTATCTTCTCGGTATACACATGCTATTGTTCACCTTATTAATACAGACAAGACGGCAAGGTCAAGCAAGCGACCGATCCGAAAAGAGAAAGTAGCATAGGGAGTGGCGGTGCTGGCGCGACAACCTCGCTATACTACCAAAGATCTTGTTATAATAAGATACCCGACTCGGCAGCTCACCCGACAAATTCCGTGACACCGCGTAGGCAGCGCCCCCTACTTTTGTGGAAGCTACTCGACGCGCAGCAGCCAACCAACTTCGTTATGACTTGCGAGTATGTCTGACTAGAAGTCAAACACAAATGGGGATTTCTGCACTGCAATTAACAAAGGCCTTTCCACCCAGGCCTTGAATTGACAAAGGCCTTTTCACCCAGGAATTGAATGTTCTAGCATATGTCTCTGGCTATATTGCGCGGAAATAAAGTTGTGTGCAATATGCAGAGACAAAATTTCTGTAGTCAATGATATACATGACCAGAAGAATAACCAAAGTGCAAAGGAAGGACTCGTTGTCCCAAGCAAATCACAAGAAGATGCGTTATGCAGGCTTAAGGAACATTGCCGCAAATTCATTGACACAGTATTATACAGTAATCAAGTGAAAGCCAGGGTTGTAAGCATTCTAGCTAAAGAGGTATCATTAGAGAAATTTCAATGTGAATCATGCAGGTGTCATCTTTCAGTAATATGAATTATGGTGAACTTGAGGTTGCATCATTCCCTGAGAGAGGCTAACAGTAAGTTAAGGGACCATAAGGAGAGAACAAATCGTAAGACATTGACATTTTCCCACGCTTGAAAATTTGTGCTCTTATTTGTTTTAAGTGCTGTTGTATGTATAGATTTCCGAAAGATCAAATATTGATATTTGTTTACTTAGTTCCTTGAAAGCCCTCTAGGGCAGATGTACAAGGACTATCTATCATAAATCCACACCAGTATAAAGGACTACTACACCTTAGATAGCAGTGGTGGGGGGAGCTTGTCGAACAAAGTTGTCCCTGGATATACTGTTAGAATGGTTGGTTGCATGGTATTCAAATCAGATGTGTGTGTAAGATGGGTCAGAACTATGTCTGGCTGATTTGGTGTGTTTAATGGCATAAGACAGGGAAGCATATTGTCAACCTATCTGATGAGTGTTTATATGGATGAATTGAATTATGTGTTCAGTGTAGTTTTAGTGTGCTTGTTGTTAATCTTCTAATGTATGCTGATGATCTCATTTCATTTGTGGTTGTTCTGAGTAAGCTATTAAGACTGAGAGTTGTAGTTGTAATGACCTTAATATATATATATATATATATATATATATATATATATATTTATATATTATATATATATATATATATATATATATATATATATATATATATATATATATATATATATATATATATATATATATATATATATATATATATATATATTAAGGTCAACCAGGTGCAGAGCCGCTTCAAGTAAATATAAAAAACAGTATGGGTCGTTTATATTTTTTATGTTTATGATTGCCTTCTTTACTGCCAGCTTTCTCGGCAGTTTCAGGTAGGAGCCACCTTTCAATGGCTGATAGTTGGCAATATTAATCCGCAGAGCTGTGACTGACTCAAATTTCCAACCAGAACCTCTATTAGTCCACTTCTCCAACGGCTCTTGGATATTAGCATTACTCTGGCCCAGCGCATCGTTAATATCTTCTGAGGAGAGAACCACCTGCTGCTTATTACGCAATACAGGGTCAACATACTCAGCGCTGCCATCATCGATGTGCTTGGAGAGTGCTACTTTCAAGGCAAACTGACACTTTATTCCACCTAGCTCTTCCAGCTCACCAGCCAAAACGTTATGCATCTTCTGACGAATGCCCTTAAAGAACATATAGAGGTCTGAGATAAGGGTGCAAGACGTTCATTACCCATCCACGCAAATAGTTCTTAACAGCCCACTTAGTCTTCTTAAACTTAAGACGTGGTGGGGGGGGGGAGGACTGGGGACTAGGGTGAGGGGACATGTGGGGCAGGGACTGGTCAGTGTGGCGCAGGGACTGGGGATGCTTTGCATGCCGCCCCAGCACTTAATCTAGCCAATATCTCCTTGCAAATCCCACCCCCCCCCCTCCCACTTCCACAACCCCCTCTTTTTCCAACTGTAGATCCTAATTCCCCTAAAAAATCCGGATAGTGGGTCACTCACTTTCCTAGGGTCGTCCTCTAGGGACTAAATAAATGAGGGCTGAGGTATAGAATGAGCACCGATCAAAATGAGGTGGCCGAACTGCGGGTAGATGTGGATTATTTAACAGAGTAGAAGGTGGACCTTGACATTGAGGTGAGGGATTTGGAATCAAAGTATGAGGACCTTATGGAGCGTGTGAGTCGTTTTGAAGAGCGTATTCCGCAGGGTCCAGGTGTAGATTGTTGACATTACGCTCACAGAGAGTGTAGCAGTATAGGGAGGTCGGTGCGACAGCACCGACACCCCCTATACTACTGATAAAGAAAAAAGATCGATGTGGTCTGGTTGTCTTGGTGGTTGTCCACATCTTGCAAAGTCAAGGGCTGTTGAAGGCATATCTTGTCTCTTGTCTCGGTAACCTTTATGGTGGAATATTTATCACTTTCTCTATCTTTTTATGAACGGCATTACTCACTTGCATTTGGAATACTGTCAGTGTGTGATATTGCAGTTATATAGCAGCTTTTTTCATGAAACCTTTGCAACAAGGCGGGAATAAGTTACTGTTTTGGTGATAACAAACATATTGCTTACTTTGCTGCCAACAAAACGATTTTTGGTTCACACCAGAAGTGTACTGGCTGAAGCTAGCTGTGATAGTTGCTGTAGGTTGCTCATCGCGATGCACCTAAAAAACTAAAGCCACAAAGTTACATGGCACTCCTTAATGAACAGCTGTGCAATATTCTTTGTTCTTTATGCGACTTACTGTAGTATGGCCTCGTATGGTTGGCATCATCGGCATTATAGGTGGTTGGGTAAGCAAAGGAAAGTATGACACAGCTTGGGTGCGCTGGTATGGATAAAGGTGACAATATGTTCTTCTTCTTGGATCCGTAAGATAAAGCAGGTACCTTTGTTTGTTGAATTCATCTGCCGTATTGAAGGAGTCGTGGGTCTTCATTGAGTTGACTGTGTGTTCTATTGATACCAAACCACTACGTATGGTATGGGAGTCTGCTGATTATGTTTCGGTTACATAAGCTCATTGTAATATTGTGAGTCCTTATGGAGCTATTATTTTTCCGCCTGCGTTGTTGTTACACTTAGCAGTATCAATGATTATTTCAGCAGGACTTCATGGCATCACTTATGATGCCAGACAAACAATATGTCCTGGTGGCAAGACAAGATGTGCAATTCCAATATGTGGAATAGTCTTTAGTGAGTGGTAAGCCTGAAGGATGCAACCATGCGTGGCTATCGGACACAAGTCATGTTCGATAGGTTATTCAATATCAGCAAGTTCTTTACAAGCGTTACCGTGCCTTCAGAATCGATGCAGTCGGTATTTTAAAACCGAGCTTTCCAGCGTGTCGTAGATGACCTGATAGCAGGTAATTCACAACACGTACCTTGTTTGTCAAGAGTAGATCAAATACCATCACCTGAAACGGCTGTTATGATTTAAAAGCACGCTGACATCTAGTCAGAAGGTGTCAAATTATTGTGGCCATCAACTTAATATATCTGTCGCATACTGTGAATGTATTAGATATATAAGGTGAACCATTATATGTTGACGATACCGGATGTGTATATCTGATATGCAAATCAATAATTGAACATGCAACTTGCGCAAACACAGCTATAACTAGCATAAGATCTGCCCACGAACAATTACACGGCACTCTTGTACTTGTACTCTCGGTTTTATGCCGTCCATGAGAGCACAGAGTCTATTCTATTAACGTTACATAACGCTTGTCCCACCTAATCTGGCAGCTTAATAAACGAGGACCGAGGAACTGCCGCTGCTGTAATCCTTGTTAACATTTCCGCTTCTACTATCAATCCAATTGGCCACAGCTGGCACTGATTCCAATGAGATGTAGTAGAACGCTCCTCGTCGACCACAATAGCCATACGAATTGGCAATTAGCTGGATTCATTATTGCGCAATGCGTCAATGAACATTGACCAGCATCAGCAAAAGGTGTTAGATATACGTTAAGTCTGTGACGGTAAGATGTTATAAAGATATCTGGTTTCCAGCGATCCCGACAAATCGAGTTACATGAAGTCAGCAAATACGCCGATCCATACCAGTGAAGTTTCTGTAGCTGTATATACTGACTTCCAACCGCATTTCAAGGCATCATAGTTGGTGCACCTATCAACGAATCAATTGCATAAAAGTCCCAGCAACATCACAATAGTTAAACTATAATTGTCAATAGCACGCCACTACATTTAAATGTTTTCCGTTTCATTTTGTCAAATAACAAGTCATTGATATACTAGTGCATCTAAAGTGATAGTTTAACTAATGGCCTCTAATATTCCAAAAATGATTTTAAGTGAATGTCAAATTAATTTAGATACCATATTGTAGTTTCAACATTTTGAATTTGATAACTTGTTGCAATATAAATCCTTCAGATTCTAACAAAGCATGAGCATGCACCCCACATTCCCACTCTACTAATCGAAAGGGACTCGACAATCGGTAGCAGGTAAATCAATTTGGCTCAAAGAGTGGAGGTGAGTTTACATTGAGTAAAGCAGGTCAGTTGTAAGTTAAAATATATATATATATATATATATATATATATATATATATATAAATATATATATATATATATATATATATATATATATATATATATATATATATATATATATATATATGTATATATATATATATATATATATATATATATATATATATATATATATATATATATATATATATATATATATATATAACATCATGTTCCCTTTAAAAACCACGCCAAATATGTGATGTTGAATCCAAAACTTCATACGCGAAATGGGGATACCGCTGAATCAAATTGTTTTGCAGTAACACTTTGGTTTAGAGACAAAGTTATTGATCGCTGCATTGGGCAAGTGAGCAGTAATCTGCTTTCGCTAAACTAGTATTGTCATTCGTTTGTGGCAATTGCATACGTTCCTCAGCGTTGCTTGCCAAATGTATCATGTGCAAATGCGATAATCCATTACCACCTCTCTAGACGGTTATGTCATTCCCATAAACGACATCTCAACACTTATCGAGTCAAACCCGCGCGCCATATCGTTTCAATGTGATCTGTCAAACCAATAGCATGCCAATATGTAATTGTCATCAGCAACCATCTTATAAAGCTTACATTGACTGTGCTGCAATATCAATGACAAAAATTACTGACCAGTCAATGGCCCACTAAGAAAAGACAGCTGACACGTCACCCATAACGCTGTGTTTGGAGAGAGGATTCAAATGATATTGTTTATTTCGTTTGGTTAAACAGACATAATCGCGACCAGTTGAACCACCGCAGACATTGCACACCGTCTGCAGGCTGTACACAAACACATCATCAGATGGTTTATCTGACAGATAATACAGGTTCATTGCAATATGTTAAGCGTGCGTATGTCAAACGTGTTCTCGTTGTTCATGCTTAAGGGAAATAGGATGATTATTGGGTATAGTTACAGGAACTAAAGCGATTCCTAGACTGCATTTATAGAGAAAGTTTTAGTTCAAGAATTAAGTACAGTAATACAGAATCGCCTATCAGAAGTACGTCGCTCTACTTATAGGCAAAGCTGTATAGCAGTATTCCGGCATTTACCATTCTACGTCACAACTGTACATTAAAGTAAATAATTTAATTTACTTATCAATGCATTAGGCTGTAGATTGGTCAGAATATAGCATTGATGGGCACTGCCGTTCTATGCGCTCTATTCTTCCGGCTGATGAAACCTTTTCCTGGAGATGGAAGTCACTCTGTGTTACGTATGATGTCTTGCCGTGTTGGCTTGAATCAATCTGGCTTTTCCAAGTCTAATCACATTGTTCTTGTCCTTGACTCGCTGTGCCTTTACCTGAGCAATACAATAAACAGGCTACATAGAGAGGCTGCCGATTGAGACCTATGCGTGGATTTCTGTTAATTCAATGCGGCGCGTTATCGTTCACAATAAGGTCACAAACCGGAAATAAGGACAGATCCCCAGATGCTGACTGAGTAACATCATCACAACAGCCCTCATATTTAGCCCCCCAACGATGAACGATCAGCGTCTCTATGTATTTAAATCAGTGTCACTATGAATCATCGACTCAGCACCATCAATAATCCTGAAATAATCTATCACATGTCATGTGTTATCAGGCCTGCTGTTGAAATTACAAACATCGATTTGCTCATCATCTACAAATTATAATAAAATCTTATATATGGGGATGTCAAAATGGAATTTCTCTATGAAAGTTGAATCAAAATTGAGCTACATTATAACCTTTGTTATGAAGTAGGGAAACATTCCGGTGCCTCAAAAACAGGTGGACCTGAAAGTGGCGCAATCAAATGGAAACACACAACTGCATGCAGTATTTAGTAAACTAGCAGAACGTTGTCTAGAGTCAATTACCTTTGATATATGGCCAAACATGTAAAAGCAACGGTTAACGCCTGCACCTTGTAAGATCTTGTTTTGGCTGGCATCAGTTTCCTCTTACTCTTGCTTTGTTTTTGTCTGTTATTCCTGTCATTGATGTCATGACATGTCTACCTCTTCCAAATTGATAACAAGTAGTCCCCTGTCTTGCTTTGTCTTTTTGTATATCTATATTGGGCAGATACTACAACATATCAAATTATCTTTGATATATGTCTCATAATTGACGTCCAGTGGCTCATTACATCAATCATAAAGAACCGGGTCAGTACGTTTCGACAGTGACTTTGATCGGGACGTCTGTGACATACAAATGATACATGTGATTTACAGTTTAATGGGAAGTAGTATTGCTGTAGATGTGGTCTGGGCCATTTATGTTGTATAGCTGAGAGGCTGAACTAACGAATAGCGGGATATTTCAACCTTGGAAGGACATAAAAGCCGAGTGAAGACCTCAAAACATTCCTTCCATTTCCGAATTGTATATCTGGTAAATGCAACGCCCCTGTGCACATCTTGTTGGCTGGGAAAATAATCGATTACCTTGTCATGAATAACTTGCCGTCGCATGTACAATGTGGGTTATGGGAATCCCAAAAACTCCACAATATCGTACTGTCAATGAGGTTTGTCAATTATCGCATATGTCATGTTTCATTAGACATAAGTTTTATTTTCAGCGCTTTTCGCACACATAGCGATGTAATTGGTATATACGATTCTCTGTTACGAGAGAATCTTCACATTAACTCTCAGCGGTCGATTAATACTGATCTCATAGATGTCAAACTTCTCCAAATATTACGATATGCGGCTCTCAGATAGGAGACAAAGGATTACTAGTATTCAGATTGTGAATTTTAATAATCACAACGAAATTGTGACACATATTTATCATCGATAAGCGTTATTATTATATTAGGATTATATGCTCTTTTTATCATTGTTATAAAGAGATTAAAAAACAAAGAATTAACAATCATTGAAATTCCTGGATTTCTGTTTTATGCAGCTGCATGCAAAAAACGCTGACAATCTCCGAATTTCAAATACACTAGTTATGCATCTAGTTTGTAATAACTGTCATTCATGATTGTGTGGTGAGTAGACTTTCGTGTGCCTTGAATATTTCTCACATTGTACACAAAACATGATTCAAAATGTAAGCAATGGTCTCAAGGTCGGCATAAATGAAAAATATAGACTTTTAGGCACACGCTTAATGATTGCATGCATGATGATTGCGTGCATAATATGACTTTGCGTGTTTGTTTCAGGCTCAACCTTGAGCACTGGCAAAGAGGTGTGAATGCTATCTAGTGCAATGTTTATTTTTATATTGCGCTTGTATCCAGAAGTTCGAAGGCGCCACAAAAAAGGCTTTGAATTGTTGAACACGATTGTAATGCTTGTCGGTTTTTAACAGGCAGATGGGTAATTGCTACCGCAAAGGCATTGTCACTAGCAGGCTCGCTTTATGTACATTTCGAATGATTTGCGGGATACCGTATAACAGATAAATTCCAGTATCATATCTGGACGTCTCGGTTGTGATGTATTTTCTGATAGATCTGATTTTAAGAAGAACGGTTTGGCTAATTCAGCATATTTTCTTCACTTGTGCTTCCAACAATACATTACGATCAAACTGAAAACCGATATTTTTTACTAGAGGTGATAGTATCATCGTTTTAATTGCGAATTAAACTCATAGTCTTACACTGTCCTTTTGGTGTATATTATGGATAACTAGAAGGTCAGTTTTATCGTTGCTCAGCTGATTGTTTTTCAAATTTGTCAAAACGCTGCGTAGAACATGAGTACGATTCTCTAGATCGAGGCCTACAGAGATTAGAAAGTTGAGTATCATTACCATATGGGTCATGATTCGGTCCGTCCAAACACACAACCTCTTCAATTGGCAAAGTATACACAACAATCACAATGGGGCTTGAACACTATTATTTACTTTGAATAGTGATTCCATCGGTTCATAACGTACGGATAGACATAGGTTATACACCATGCACTGGCGTTGTTTATCAGGAGATGACAAACATCGCGTAAATAATCCTTGAAAAAAGCGAACGTACAATATGAATAAAAATGGGACAAGCAGAGTGGAGGATTCATGACGAATTGTGAAATGGTTCAAGACATTTATCTCTCAAACCTTCTCAGTAAAGGGGAGAGGCGGGCCAATTATCGTGTGTAAACATTCTCGTCGTTAAATGCTCAACCTGGACAATTCACATGCATCGATTATGCGATTACTGTTTTTCAAATAATTTAACACGACACACCTTTTGTATAATCAGATGATAGCTATGAAGCTATAGAAGATTTCTGCTCAGGCATCATTATATGGCACTCTGGTAATGGTTTTATTGCCATCCATAAGAGCCTAGAGTGTGTTCTTTTAGTGTCACATCACACTTGTCCGGCCTCATCTGGCAGCACAATAAACTGCGGCTGCAATAATCCTTTCTGAACTAATACGTTCTGCTTCTAACATCAATCCAATAGGCCACAGCTGGCTGGGATTCCAATGAGACCCAGTAGGGCGTTCACCACCATCACCATCAGAGATGATGAATACAAATTGTTGTTAAAATTGTCTGCTTTGTTCAGGCTAAGTCACTGTGTGACCACCTCATACCCTACATTTCTACCTGGGCGCATTACAATTTACTTCCTGCACTTAGGCAAGAAGTACCAACAACTAACATCCGACAGTCAAACTGGGCGTATGTTCCCCGTATATCGGTTGAGCGCTCCATCATAGGCTTTTGACCGCTTCTTTTTCACTACCATCGGCTCGCATGAAAGCTCGGATAGTATGGATGCTAAAGAGTCACCTAACTCTTGGCTTCCTGAGCATTCATATACATATCTGCTACACAAGCTCATTCTCGTTCACATATGGCCTTTACGTGTGCATGTTAACCGCAAAGGGCATAGTTGTAGACACACTACTATCATCAAAGAGTCACACGCAAGATAGATCATATCATACGGGCTGTCCGTGTGTTACAATGACATATACATAATATATCGAAGTATTATACATTTTATTGTCATATTGTTTTCTGATACCAGTCTCTGCAATGATGCCTGCTACAGACAATTTGCCTGCCAATGAACCTTCAAACAACTTGCGCCAATGGGACATCGGAGAACAATCTATATCTGCATTAGCACATAGAGTGTGAAGGATATGCGGTGTATAGATGTATGATACAGCAAGTTTGTGAATAATCCCATTCTTGCCAAAATATCAAATCGAGCCATTTGAAGTCGGGGTTTTAGTAGGTCAAATGTTGAACTAAAGATGATGTAGCTGATCTGATGATTGCCAACTGCAATTCATGGTATTAAGTGGAGCAGCTGTTAACGTGTCAATTACGGCGAAATCCAAGCCAAGTCGCACTATTTAAACGCAGATACAACTCCATTTAAACAAAATCTTGAATTTCTATAATATATTTATCCAATGCAAGCCATTATATTGGGATGCATTCTAGCAACTATTAATCTATGAATACAAAAACCATGTTGTATATTTAGCCTGAAATTTTGAATTTTACCCTTGTATTTTACATGTATATTTAAATTCATTACATCATAACAGAGCATCAACGTACACCCCAAACATTCCACAGTACTAATTGATGCTTAAAGAGTTAATTTGGGTTGCCCTTAAGCAATGCAGTTTGCTAGATTGCATTGATCAAATAATACAAAAATGCTAGCATAGCATTGCAAACCTCTGGGTCACAATTTAACTTCCCATTGTTGTGGAAAACATATGAGTTATTTTTTAAGCCATGCACAGATACCTTCTATTACATCCACAATCAAGCCAGTGAATTTGATAACATTTAATTGCGACTCCGCGGCTACCATTACCTGTTTCTTTCTACCCGGTTTTATTCATTCATATCCATACAACACGACCTTCAAAAAGCGTGCTTAAGCAATGTGTCTCTGTTTGTCGAGGCGCAACGTAAGGCCTGTCATTGTATTTAACGTAAGCTTTCACCGGCACCTTAATGGAAGTCATTATCCACTGTCCTATGGAAACATCATCAAACCATTCAGTGGGTGTTGATTCCTGTGAAGGACGACCTTCAAAACTTCTCCGGCTTAGTTAGTATTCGGTTTACAGGTAGCATTAGCTTTGTGTTTGTGTCACGTACAGATCATATCATACGGGCCATGCGTGTGTTACAATGACACATACAGAATATATCGAAGTATTATGCATGATATTATAATAATGATATTTTTTTCTGATACCTGCAATTTTTTTGTCTCTGCAAAGATGCCTACAATGGAAAATTTGTCTGCCCATGAACCTTCAAACAAATATCATTATGCATTGTTGCTTGTGAATGACGACCTTAAAAACTTCACCAATACTCATTTAGTATTCAGTTGACAGGTAGCATAATTTTGTTTTTGTGTATTGTATATTCCGTTGTAGAGATACACAGTAACCGCAATGAATTGTAAACAATGCCCATTCAAAACTATATGAAACCTGGTAGAGTTTTGAAAAAAAGAGGTCAACACAAAACATCTATTTGCAGGGTCTATATACATTCTGTTGTGCTTGTACTCCATCCTATACATGTATAGCTGTGCGTTCAACAATAAATCATTGAAAAAAGTCCCAATATTCTGATGAACCGCCTCAATTTTATGTAACACTTTGGCGCAGACAGCTGACATCCTGTAAGGGGGGGGGGGGTGTCTGGGGGCGTGACAACACTACCAAATGGTATGTAAATTATAAATAGCACTAAATTGGGTGTATTCGTCTGATAGTCTTTGGTTATAATACTCATCACGACATAATGTGGACTGCATGGAAGAGGTGCAGGGATGGTGTAAATAACATTAGGAACTGAAACAAGAAAACTAAATTTTTATATATATATATATATATATATATATATATATATATATATATATATATATATATATAGATATATATATATATATATATATATATATATATATATATATATATATATATATATATATATATATATATATATATATATATATATATATATATATATATATATATATATATATATATATATGACATCCGCTATATATATATGACAGTTGCTACGTCGCTGACATATAAAAGAAACTTGCAGTAAGCATTGGTTAGCCGATCTCAATTCAATATAGGCAGCGAAAAGATCTTCCAGGTTATTTGGAGCCATGGTATATACGGATTTATGGACAAGTACCAGAATCTTACATTTAAGTACAGAACCGGAGTGATGTGATCACACTTTGAGTGTCCAGTATATATATATATATAATGTATATATATATATTTATATTTATATAAATATATATATCGATATACATACATATATATATGTATATATATATATATATATATATATATATATATAAATATATATATATATATATAAATATATAAATATATATATATATATATATATATATATATATATATATATATATATATATATATATATATATATATATATATATATATATATATATCATGATATATATATATCTATATATATATATATGTATATATATATATATATATATATAATATATATATATATATATATATAGTATATATACATATATATATATATATATATATATATATATATATATATATATATATATATATATATATATATATCAATATATATAGACATTTATATATATGAGTCAATATATACATATGCATATATATAGATATATACACATTTGTATATATATATATATATATATATATATATATATATATATATATATATATATATTATATATATTGATATATACATACATATAAAAATATGTTTGTAATCATACAAAATATACATACATATATCTATGAATATATATGTATATAAATATATATACATATAGAAATATATATACGGTGTGTATATATATGTCTACCTCACTGTTATCAATGGTCTCAGCAGCAACATAGTCAACTCAAATTCTTGAGTGTTGCAGCAATCATCGAGTTTACCGCTTCATCTAGCGAAATAGAAATTTTACGGGGTGATATGTTTTACTCGTCTTCGTAATGCTATCTGTTTACCTGCTTTTAACGTCATTTAGTCTTACCGCAGACAATATCGCGGTTATGGCACGAGAAGCTCAATAGCGAGCACCAAAACCCCACACGTGTCCCGGTACGGTTAGGCAAATATTCTTTGGGTATACAGATGTAATGGATTACATGAGAATTGAAACGAATTCAAGGTCAGAGCCCTCAAGCAATGCACATTGATGTATTTGTGATGTCCAGACGGATAATTAAGCGGAGGATTTCACACCGTGGCACTGGCTTAGGCTACAATTACACGCCCACGAGCGCATTAATTGATCATAATATCTTCCTCATGTAGCCACGCTTTCAACATAGTTCTTTTTGACAGGAAATTGCCTGAACATTTTGCATGGAATAAAGGTGAGGTATGCATCGACATGCTGAGTTTGGGCGATGCACCCTTCACAATGACAGTGGAAGCAAAATGTTGTAAATACAATTAATGATCATGGTCTGCTCGTGGCACTTTTTGTTGTCCAGTCTAAGCCATGAGAATGTGTGACTTTATATGTCGGACATGCTCCAAAGACAAGATTTTACTAAGGTTTAAGCCGCACTTGTCGTAGCTGAGGGAAGCAATGTACCTGCGTAACTACTCTGGTGGTTGGATATATAGTCACGCCATAAATACTGCATCGTGATTTGACAATACGCATAATTCATCATGTTGATGATACTTTGCATTTTGTATTTTGCTGATGCTTATAGCTCAATGAATAGGTCATAGTACATAATTATTGCAAAATCAAGGAAACAGTTCAGTCTAAGTGTGGCGCTGATTAAAGGAAATTGTAGCTCTGAAAATGTCTTTCTTCAGCTTAACTTGGCGAATATAGTATGTAATGTTCCTGGCTCATATCCGGATAACTGTCTGACCCGAGCATTTTAAAAACTAATTAGATATGCATGGCTTTCAAATACGGTTGCTGAACTACCTGCATCGCATTGTGTCGGACCCTATATTGAATATACCCTCTGTCAGGTGTTGTATATTAACAGTTGGCAATAAATGGTTTTAAGAACACTCGAGTTTAAGTGTTCAGCGTGTGGCATTTATTCTAGTGTACCGATGAATAGAGCAAAGATAATTCATTAAGAGTGAAACTGTCATGTTATACCACTCACCTGTAAGATAAAAGGTCAGAATTAATTATTTTAATCTACTGTATCGGCCGCTCTACATATTCACCTACAGATGCATTTGATGACAGCCTTTGCTACTGCCATATTTGATATAACCCCAGATCGTGCGATGTTTTAACTATGATATTTTTTATGAAATTGCCTTAGATGGCTTTGGTTTTGATCAGCCCATTGAACGGAGATGCATTTAACAAACATTAGCACGAAAACGTCCATTAGCGCTGGCGTTATCGAAAAAGAGGAGAAATGTTGTCATCTGTTGTTTGAAACGAACCTCTTCGCGGATCCAATGCAGCTGTAGAGCAATACGTTGGCCCTTACTCAGATCATTGGTTATCCTAGCAGTTGATATACATATGGCGATATCAAAGTCATAAAATTCCTCTTGTTGGCTGTGACAAAACAATGCCATGTAAACCCTCTCACAGCTCCCCTCTCGTTACAGCTTATGTTGACCTTTGCGTTAAAGCACGCGTAACTTGCACACGACACTCCCCATTAGGCCCTGTTCGTGACAAACATACATACGAACCATGAATGCTGTAAGTTTAATATGTGCTGAATTAGTTACACATTGATTAAGCCATACCAATGACAATATACATAATGTAAACGCATTAACATCCTCAACTAACTGACCTCTCTGCAACAAATTAGAACTTATTTATACCGGACAGAGTATATATCTTAGCAAGCAAGTTCATTTAGTTCAAACACTAGCGATACCACTTTGTAAAGATATATCGGTGTATAAGAGAGAGTCACGGTTTGCCACCGAAATCACTGTGCTGCTCCTCAGTGCTTCCTCTGCTCCAGGGCATCATTGTGAATTACAACATTTCTCCAGGGGGCATTCTCTGAATTCATTTAGGTGCTTGGTTAAAACGGAACCAGGATGGTCAGTTTGACCATTGCATGCGTGGTCACCATACCTGTCAGGTATGCAGCAACACGCCATTTTCCTCTACATGTGACTGACATGCTCTATCGTCCTGTTGATAATATAGTTTAATTGTAAATAAGTAAGTTGCGATCATATAGAGTAGGAATGTAGAAGTTATATCAAATTCTTAGCATGTGCTCACAGAATAAAATCATAAAGTAGTTAAGGGTATGTAAGCAGTAATAATGTAGTCATGCAATAGCCCATTCACCAGTTATACCACGACAACTCTTCCGACATTTCTTAGCAATGTTCATACAAAAAGGGAAAGAATTCAATTACCTTTTCATTGCAGCGATGGAAGTGAATTTGACGGAATTTAGTTTTAAAAAGAGTAGCTCTACCTTTCCGTGCAGCATACAAACTACACGTGGAACGCTATCCAGAGACTTCATATCTTAGCAATGTTCATACAAAAAGGGGAAAGAATTCAATTACCTTTTTATTGCAGCGATGAATTTGACAGAATTTAGTTTTAAAGAGTAGTTCTACCTTTCCGTGCGCACTTGCGGTCGAGCGTAGTGTATTCCGTGTAATTAATGTCCTACACATTACAGTGTTGGCTTTAATCAATGTAACTTAAGCACAAATAATTATTCAGAACAGCCATCTCTGTGGATTTGGGGTAACAACTCCAATGCATTACAGCTAGGTGGACGTGGGATGGTTGTGGTAGAAACACCCAACCACAGGCAGTATACAGCCTACACGTGGAACGCTATTCAAAGACTAGTGTCCCGGCAGTGCCTCAGTAGTGCCCCACTGACCCAAGTAGTGCTGCAGTAGTGTCACAGAAGTGCGTCGGTAGTGTTCTAGTGATGGCGCAGTAATGCACAGCAATGTTGCACTAGTGCCCAATTAGTGTCTTAGTAGCGCAACAGAAGTGTAAGAGTAATGCGGAAATAACAACACAGTATTGTAGCTGTAGTCCTGCAGTAGCACTTCAATATCAGGCGCAGTGCCTCCTCGGTTGTGTCGCAGTATTTCTAGAATAGTTCTGCCCATGTGCATAAGTTGTAACACAGTTGAGACAATTTAGTGTACAGCCTGAAGATCAGTTTCCATTGTTAGTCCTTATGTTCGCCCAATCAATCAAAGTCATTCGGAATCAATAGCGCTAGATGCCGTGGATTATTGATGATGAAAAGGATGCATTTTTTAGCCAAGTTCACCAAAGCTCCACGACTCGCATTAGTCACGCAAATATATTTCACTCTTTCATCTCTTCCACAAAACTGTAGTATTTCACAGCTGTCACCATGTTGCATTATAGCCCTCCGACATGGTGGTCTGAAATCGTCCAAACCTTGCAGACTCCACATAATGGACGACTCTTCTTGAGGGATACTAGCAAAGCACAAATGCATTCAATAAAAGGATCACCACACCACAGATCGCGATACAACACACTTGAGCTTGTTGGTGAAGAAACACGAACTCTACGTGTAGGGATAAGAAGAAACTTGAACTTTATTACTTCACTTAAACTTTTGAATTTTAGATCGAACTTTGCCGAAATGCCGTAGAGAGTTGTGCCGAGCTCGGAGGCCAGAATAGAACTGATTTTAAAGAGATTCCCTCAACGGCTACGACACGCTATCCCAATCCCCATGAGACATGCAGTAGCCTGGCCAGTGAGGGTTGGGAAGTTTCTCGGGCCTTAGGGCGTTGCCTAGGCAAGATGGGCATGTGCCTTTAGGATATGGTGTATGCACCTATAGATGGAGCAGGTGGCAGGTGACACTCGTGGATCTGGGAAGCTGACACTACGGATATAATGTTGTAAGGATGTTTTGTTCTACAGAGGATGTCATTTTGTGTCCGTCTAGACGCTGTGCCACACTACAGTGCTCCATTGTTACTATACAGTGGATCCTAAGTATTAGTGCTTAATGGTCGAGATACAGGCCAACATGACATAACATTCAGTTTAATGTACTACGTGTCAACACATGCATTAATACCATCATACGCTGATGTACATGATCACTGATCTCCAATCTGTGTCGCTATAGCTGAAGATAGAGTCTTTTATCTCCCCACGCATTATGAAAGATACCGGTTATACTATTATTGTGCAAGTATTGAATTTACTACTATATATGACCCTCTTGTTTCCAGGTCGAGGCACTCGACACGCGACCCGTCATCAACAGGAATAAAGGACATCAGGGAAAGCCCCTCATGTGAACACTTGCTAATTGATGAATGCGAACCAAGCGATGTCATTTCAAGAACTGCACTGAAAAGTGGTAGTTTCATAGAAAACGGAACAACAATCAGTTACCGCCATAAACAAGCTCGAATTTATGTAATGACGTGATTGTGTTGTGATCATTTTTGTCGGGGAAAACTACTGTTGTCGCTGGAAGTTGAATCTAGAAACGCTAATATAATTTCAATAATCTATGCACAATCCATTTTGGGACCTTTGTGCAGGTGCACCGAAACAAAATAGGGAACAGTTTGCTCTTTTTTATTTTTGGAAAAGAACCGTCTCAGATAAGCTTGGGTGGTGTGCACCTTGAAGGTATTGCTATCATTTACGACGATACTTCTCTCAATCATCATCATCATCATCAGTATCATCAACATCATCACAATCATTCTCATCATCATCATAATCATCTCAATAGGAAGTTTCTTTAAAACGATTGCACTTTATATAGATATATAAATAAAAATATGATTTTCAATCAAACATTGAATATATTCTCTGTACCCGTCATAAAAGCGTCTGTAACGCAAGTTGTTATCGCCCATGTTATAGTTGCACACTTTACAAAACCAAACAGAGTGAGTGCATGTATGACAACAAAGTGGTTCATTTGACTGGTAGGTTCATGCTGGGTTAATGTGCGTTATGATGTGATGAAATGTCGATTTTGTTGCGCAGGAAAGCCTTGAAATAACACTTGGCTAACTTCGGGGTGGTAACGCTGTTCTCATTCGATCATACGAGTCATAAACCAGCATTCATCATCACACACAAAGGATCATAGAAACAGTATCTGTTCGTTGTGGATAATTAAGCCGATCGTGTGCATAGATTGGTGAGGGTAAAACATCATTAAACATACCCCGCGACACTCATTAGTTAGGCTGCCCGTTTCCTCCATTAATCACTTCCGTACCTTCACCAGCATTGAGCACTCCCATACGGGAGACTTTTGTCCCTTCTCATACATTGACATTCCCAAATCAAACATACCGTACGGGACACTTTTGGCCCTTATCCTGCACTGATCATTTCCAAATCAAACATACCGCACGGGACCCTTTTTGCCCCTTCTCATACATTGATCATTTCCAAATCAAACATACCGCACGGGACACTTTTTGACATACACTTTTCCAAATCAAACATACCGCACGGGACCCCTTCTCATACATTGATCATTACCGCACGGGACACTTTTTGCCCCTTCTCAACATCAAACAAACATACCGCACGGGACACTTTTTGGCCCTTCTCATACATTGATCATTTCCAAATCAAACATACCGGGACACGGGACACTTTTTGCCCCTTTCTCATACATTGATCATTTCCAAATCAAATCATTTCCATACAAACATACCGTACGGGACACTTTTGGCCCTTCTCATACATTGATCATTTCCAAATCAAACATACCGTACGGGACACTTTTGGCCCTTCTCATACATTGATCATTTCCAAATCAAACATACCGCACGGGACACTTTTTGCCCCTTCTCATACATTGATCATTTCCAAATCAAACATACCGTACGGGACACTTTTGGCCCTTCTCATACATTGATCATTTCCAAATCAAACATACCGTACGGGACACTTTTGGCCCTTCTCATACATTGATCATTTCCAAATCAAACATACCGTACGGGACACTTTTGGCCCTTCTCATACATTGAGCACCGCTATATCAAACTACCGTGCGGAAAACGTATTGCCCTTCTCCTATACTGAGCACTCCCGTATCAAACATACCGTACGGAAAACGTATTGCCCTTCTCTTATACTGAGCACTCCCGTATCAAACATACCGTACGGAAAACGTATTGCCCTTCTCCTATACTGAGCACTCCCGTATCAAACATACCGTACGGAAAACGTATTGCCCTTCTCCTATACTGAGCACTCCCATATAAAACCTACATTGAGCATTCAGTTATTAACCATTTTCTACGGGACGTTTTATTTCGCCTTTCTGTTGCACTGAGTATTCCAACACCAAACAGACCCTACGGCACTATCATGCCCTTTTCCTGCATGGAGCCTATATAAACCTACCCTACGACACTCTATGGTTCGATTCCTAATCTCATGCATTGCGCACAGCCGTAATAACTGAACTCTATGACACACTTTGGTTAGGTTCCTCATATTATGCCTCTGTATATTAATGGTGCAAGAATTCTCAGTTCTGATAGTTGCGGTTTTTCTCACAACAATCATAGCAAGAGGTATCTAGGTATTCCTGTACCACGGTGTTTGCGTAAACACCTCGTTACGGCCTTGCGGGATGGTTCTGAACTCTATGATTCGCGTAATAGTGGGTCTCGATACTGAATTATTGCTTCTTAGAGCGGTCGTCATAAACGCCAAGGCCTGTCAGTGATCTATGTTATTGCTTCTTGGAACGGACGTCATAAGTCAGGGTAAGTGGTGGCTATCCACCTCAAATGTCATGTAACTGCAGACCCATTTATGCTGACACGCCCCCCCAAATAATCATGATTTCAATTTCAAATCGTTTCTCACTCCTTCTCTCCCTTACTCTCGCTCTATCTCTATAACTCTCTCTCTCTCTCTCTCTCTCTCTCTCTCTCTCTCTCTCTCTCTCTCTCTCTCTCTCTCTCTCTCTCTCTCTCTCTCTCTCTCTCTCTCTCTCTCTCTCTCTCTCTCTCTCTCTCTCTCTCTCTCTCTCTCTCTCTCTCTCTCTCTCTCTCTCTCTCTCATTTTCCGTACCTCTACAGAGTAGTTCAGATGTGTTTGAAGGTATGGCTTCGTAATTACTATGTCACTACTGGGACACCAGTAATGCTTGCTAGAGTGACTCTAATAGGACACCAATGGGGTTGCTAGAGCGACTGTAATAGAACATCAGTGGACACGAGTGGTGAACTACTGTGGCACTACTGGGATGCTACGTGGACGCTGCATCATTTATGCAGTGCAACGTTAGTCAGTATACCCCTATACCAACGCTTTAAGCAATCTTTCAAAGATTTATTGTCACTCGATAGCAGTCCGCTAATTTGCACTATACTGCCTTTTGATGGATGATTCAATTCGATCACACCCCTCACCGTCATGCGATACATTTGATGAGCTCTTCTGTGTTACCCATTCCACAAAATACTTCGGCCATGATTTGATATATAAAAACAAGCTAAAAATCGCTTAAATTTATTCTACCCAGATATCAAACCTTACATTAGACGTACATGCACTTGAGTTACAAGGCATTTTTTCGATGGATAAAATTTGCTATTCATATTGCAGCACAGTAAATGCAAAGCAGTTTGTGTACAACAACAAAATGTTGATATAATCATACATATTTCCTCAGATGCTTTTGCTAACTGCGTGTATTCTGTTACTGCCAAGTGGCACACCATACTCCTGTCGATGTAAAGCGCACATCAGCAAGAATCATCCTGCACAGTTTTCAGGAACAGTAATGCTAAATGAGGACCAATCGCACAAGAACATACAGATCAGCAGTTAAATGGGACATGAATAGATTAATTACCACATGTCAAGAGGGATAATAATGGCAATCGAATCATTAGCTCAAGCTAATGCCAGGACATTTTCCCGTGAGATGGGGATAGAATGGAATAAAAACTGGACAAACGTGTCCAGAAGTTAATGCAGTTTCTTGGTAACAGTAGATAAATGAGCTGTGGTCGCGCAATCCAGAGTATGGACGATGCTTGCCATGCCTCTAAATCAAAATGTTTATGTCAAGCAGTGCATGAATATCATTGCGTTATAAGTACATATATTGCTTACTGTGTTCGCTTTTCCGAGCTAGTTTTTGAACCCGATAGGTTTTTGTCTAAGAAGATGCAATCGAGTTTCACGAAATGATGTCCACTGGCAGTCGCGTGTTATTTTTTACCAGATGCGATCGCATTTCTTACGCCGCGTTATACGCTATAAGATGGGGCGCTCATTTATCGGATGCTAAGAAATTATTTCAAACGACAATTAGTAACATTTGAGCAGTTTATTTATCTGGAAATGCATAGAAATATTAATTAGGGATACAAAATACAAATGAGAAAGATGCTAAAATACAAATTATGCCCCATATGTTTATTTCCGATGCCTTGCTACTAGTACAACGACCGCTTTTATTTAAGTGCTTCGCCCCATCGGTCCCTTTCCTTTTACATTCTAGTTGGGGGTCTTTTACCTGTGGCTAATTTGATATAAACCATTGGCATTGGCAAGCGGGGTTATAAGTATAAAGAGACGGAGTACGAACTTCCTGATTCTTGCTTTGGCATTAAGGATTCTTATCTAGTCGGTAGAGAAATGGGAACAGGAGGTGGCGCAAAAGTTGAAGCACTACAGCTAAAGATCTTGTTATAATAAGATACCCGACTCAGCAGCTCGCCCGACAAATTCCGTGACACCGAGGAGACAGCGCCCCCTACTTTTGTGAAAGCTACTCGACGCGCAGCAGCCAACCAACTTCGTTATGACTTGCGAGTATGTAAAACACAAATGGGCATTTCTGCGCTACAATTAACTGTTTGAATTGACAAAGGCCTTTCCACCCAGGAAGTGAATGCTCTAGCATATGTCTCTGGCTATATTGCCCGGAAATTAAGTTGTGTGCAATATGCAGAAACAAAATTTCTGTTGTCAATGATATACATGACCAGAATAATTAACGAAGTGCAATGGAAGGGCTCGTTGTCTCAAGCAAATCACTAGTAGATGCATTATGCAGGCTTAAGGAAAGTTGCTGCAAATTTATTGACACAGTATTATACAGCAGGCAAGTTAAAGCCAGGGTTGTAAGCATTATAGCTAAGGAGGTCACATTAGAGAAACTTCAATGTGAATCATGCAGGTGTCATGTTTCTGTAATATGTACTGTGGTGAACATCAGGTTGGATTATTCCCTGAGAGAGGCTAACTGTAAGTTAAGGGACCATAAAGAGAGAAAAGATCGTAAGACATTTCCTTTTCCCACACATGAAAATTTTTGCTCTTATTTGTTTTAAGTGCTGATGTATGTGTAGATTTCCGAAAAATCAAATATTGATATTTGTTTACTTAGTTCCTCGAAAGCCCTCTTTGGCAGATGTAAACGGATTATTCTATCATAAATCCACACCAGTATATTGGACTACTGCACCTTAGATTGTAGTGGTGGGGGAAGCTTATCGAACAAAGGTGTTAGAATGGTAGGTTGCATGGTACTCCAATCAGATGTGTGTGTAAGATGGGGCAGAACTATGTCTGGCTTATTTGGCGTGTTTAATGGCATAAGACAGGGAGGCATATTGTCAACCTATCTGTTCAGTGTTTCTATGGATGAAATGAGCTCTGGTTTTAAATAATTGTTGCGTTCAGAGTAGTTTTAGTGTGCTTGTTAATCTTCTAATGTATGCTGATGATCTCATTTCATTTGTGGTTATTCCGAGTAAGCTATTAAGACTGAGAGTTTTAGGTGTAATGACCTTAATATATATATATATATATATATATATATATATATATATATATATATATATATATATATATATATATATATATATATATATATATATATATATATATATATATATATATATATATATATGTGTGTGTGTGTGTGTGTGTGTGTGTGTGTGTGTGTGTGTGTGTGTGTGTGTGTGTGTGTGTGTGTGTGTGTGTGTGTGTGTGTGTGTGTGTGTGTGTGTATATTTCCGTGATACAGGGGGCTTAGGTGAGTAAGCTATTAAGACTGAGAGTTTTAGGCGTAACGACCATAATATATATAAATATATATATATATATATATATATATATATATATATATATATATATATATATATATATATATATATATATATATATATATATATATATATATATTAAGAGAGAGACAGAGACAGAAATACAGAGATAGACGAAGAGAGAGAGACAGAGAGAGAGAGACAGAGAGAGAGAGACAGAGAGAGTTAATGATGATTGAATTCATGCTGCATCAATGTTTTTAGTATATGCTGTGTCCTGAAATAATTCATTATTATATTGTTATTCAGCATAAGCAAGAATACATGTTACAGTACTACATAATAAAATCATACGTCTGCACAGGGCACCCCATCAACCGACAATGCAGGTTGTGTATTCGGTGGAGGTTCAGATGACAAATCAAATACCATTCAATCGGGAAATCATGAGCATGTATTTAAATCAACTTCTTATATTCCGCCGCACATATGTCCACACTTATGACAAAACCAATATGATTCAGATTTTTCTTTGAACATCAAATAAGCGTATAGTAGACGTCCAACTGTGTCTTAAAAAGGGGTAAATTCAGCCCTACATCTGATCGGGGAAGATACTGATATATGCGACATCGTTCAAAAGTTCATACAAAAATATTGCAGTCAATAAATCGTCACACTAATTGATAAAAAGGTGTCAATGGTAATTGGCTTTGTTTTTATGTATTGGCTCTATCAAAAAGTCGTTAAAATTTAGAAATACAGCGGTATTTTTGAGTACATACCGTCGTCGATCGATCTTTTACCATTGAGCCACGCGCTTTTGTTAACATTTTAACTTCCACGAAACCAGGTGGCGCGCTGGTCGCGATCTTCACAATGGAAACGTCCGAGTCGGGTATCTTATTAAAGCAAGATCTTTGCTACAGCGGCAAGGCGAAGGAAGCCAGCGTGGGAACTACTTTCTGCAGAATAAGAATTAGTGCCTGGCGATGTAATCCCTGCATCGACAGATATGCTCCAGCGACCAACATACTCGACACAAGGGAAGCCCGCGTTGGTTATATTACGTTCTCCATTTTGTGTTTATTCTACGCATTCTGTGACCGATGACATTGACTTTTATCATGCTATGTTCTACACGGGCTCTGACAATACAGATAAAAAGATGGCGCGCTCTTGCTAAGGAGCACTGTAGTTCTGTAGATCTTGTAACGCGCATCGACAGTTCATCGACATATATTGTAAATAATACCCATCAATACCAATACAACATCAACACAAGCAAGAACTTTGTCCAATATAAATAGAGATAGGTCGATGTATCGGCCATAACGGGGATGAGGGTGGGGTCACAACCGGAAAAATTGTCACAACCAGGGTTGGTGGGGAGGGTGGGATCATAGTGGTGATAAGGGGATCCTATGATAGAACAGTCGTGCAAAATAAACACTCATTAAAAGCATTTCTGGATAATTTCGGTTGCTTTTCTGCCTCGAAAATGCCGCTAGTACTGGACAACATCCTCTTCATTCGTTGATATACTTTTATTGTGCAGATAGAGGTTAAGCGTGATATACAGCGGGTCTCTGGGTAATGGTTATCAGAGGAAATAATGTGACTCGGTGGATAGGGCATCACGCGAGTACATCATTTGCCAGAGCAGACATTTCCTAAAACAGACACTTTAAGTGGGAATCCTATTAATACCAATTATTGGATGCGTGAGAAAACATATTCACTATCATTTGTCTTCCCCATTTTAACCAAATTTTAAGACTGCCCAATATATTCACCATGGCATCACATAACATTCTTACGCGTCTACAGATACAATGCTTTCACGAGTCACAACTAGGTATGCAGTGTACTTACCCCACCTTTTCCCACGTGTGTATACTAATCGTGCTGTGTTCGGTAGAATGTTGTTGCTAATATAAATAATGGATGACTGAATTCATTGACTTTCCAGAAAGAGGGCACACAGTGTGAAAGGCAATTTGTGGTGCGTGTTTAGCCACTTATCTGTTTGGCTTTATCCACACAGTGTGCAGGCGTTTCAATTATCGTGTTTCTTTCTTTTGTGGACCATGCCACACGAGTGTAGTCGAAATACCATCAGTATGGCCACTGTTTTTATACGGCAAATTATTTGTAGCTGTAAAACAACATTTACGTTTATTAAACAAAATGAAACATGAAAACGCATTGTAGAACTAGTTTTAGTATCTCCCCAAGCGCTGTCCTTGTCATTAGCGCTTGTGAGACGCGTTACATATCCCGTTACTAAAGGGGCTGCCTGGCCGACTAGCGTCTATCTAAATAGGCTTTACCAAAGTGTTTCATTATCTTTCGGTGCCACGTTGAAATGTTAGCCTGTTTGAATTATTCATGAACCTCAAATTTCCGTAATATAGGGGGCGTCGGTGGTGTTTGCCATATTGTTACCCATTGATATTATATAACCAGAAAGCCAGTCACGTAAATGGTTGTGGGCTAATTAACAAAAGCTAATTAACTTAACTACGCCATGCTTCCGATGACATATAACATACGCAGCCTTGTGAGACATCAAAGATGCAAACCCTACCTATTCGCCCACAACATAAGCATCTGCTTAAGGATCTAAATAAATGCTATGTCAGGCATGGCAGATGTCCCCCTTCCTATCTGTAAATTTCACCGACAGAGAGAGACGCTTGTGTGTCCTTATTACTGTTATATTTAACATGATGTCTACCTATGGACTTTATGCATGACATGATGAGCTCTAGTCTCCTCATTTGCCCAGCAGTTACTGTGCGCGCGACAGAAGAGTTTTTTTACTTCATACAACGATGACTACATAATTGATATAGTACGCTCATCATGATAAGTAGCCTCGTTTCTGGTCTTGGCAAAGAAATAGGATCATCTTATATTGCCTTATTGGTCGATCAGTCAAGCCTAGATGTTTTTGAATTGCAGTATAATTAGCAGCAAGTACAAATACTAACCCATAATAACTGGACAACCTTCGTGTTTGCATTTGTCGGTCAAGTAAGTGAAATCTAGGATAAAAAACAAATGACTAGCATCATTATTTATAGTTACTGAATATAACGGACAAGAACAGGGCACACAGGGTAACCTCTCTGGACAAGCGATTATTATATATGCTTAGAGGCTTTTCAAAACGAAATATTATTACTGCCACAATGTTTTAAGCCGGGCACAGACCAAAAACAGCATTTCTTTCTCCTGAATGTTACGTGTGCCCCGAGACTACAGTGCTACAGTGCACTAATTCCTGGTGGTTTTCCATATTTATTTTCAGTTATTTCCATGATATCGATAAGAATGATGCCACACGAGAGAACATATATTGCAATGGCTCTCGCAAACGCATTTTCTACGTTTGTAAATGATTTCGTGGTTCCTCGTAGCCAGGTTTGTTAATATTGAGTGGTGCTATGTGGTTACTAAAAGCAATGACGAGATGGTGGTAATTGTGCCTACCTAGCATGTCATTAAATATGTTTATGATCGTCGTTGAGATACATCAATTATCATGTGAAGTCATTCTTTGTTTGTCTGTCTTCTTATGTGATATCTTTGAAAACCCATAAACACCTTTATTTATATCAGATTATGTACATTTGTCAAACTACTTAAAAATCTTCGGTCTGGAATCAATCCGATGCCAACGATATTTCTTCCCGCTCTCTGTAAATTAGTATCACTGTATGACAAAGAAACTGTCTATAGAGGATACTTTACCACAGAAATGGTAATGAGGAAACCAACAGAACCTTCACTGCTGTAAGAAGTGATTACAATGTCTGTAGAAATGTGCATGTTGTTTATTATGTAACCCCTGGAACGCCAGCGGTCCCCCGGCGATCAGCATCCCCTGCAAACTAACACCATGCTGTACTACACTCTTAATGAACAACAACAATGGCAATAATCATACTCGGTGTTCTCTATCTAAAACTGAAATCAGATGGCACTCGCTGGCCCCGGAGAGCTTAGTTGTGTTTTAATCTGTCCCTGACGCGTCACAATATGTGTAAAACGTATCGGCCACAGTCGGCACTGCAATCAAGAGCTTTTTATCAAATAGTGTCTGAAAAAAAATATTCCATAATCCATTGAAGACATGTCAGTTGCCTTCCGAGACAGTTACATTCACTGCCATTCTGGTCTGGATGTGCTAAATCACAAAGGGCTGTTGACATATTCATCAACTAAACATCAATATTGTGCAGTAAAAGAATAGCGGGTATAGTCGATTTTTGTAGGTTATAAAGCATTAGAAAGGCTTGCAATGCAATAGCTGTGAGCTATATCTAAGTCAGAAAACAAAATATAACAGGGAAACAGTGCTTCACGTTGGCATAAAAATATATATATACAGATTCCTTGAAATGAGAACCACAACATGGTATGGAGAAGTGAGATGCTGTGTTGTTCAATGAAATTGTGAAACTGATGGTATTGAGAAACCATACAGCAAACGGCATTCGGGAATAGGATACAATATGACTTTGGTACACGAGACATGATATGATATTGTGAAGTGAGGTACTAACTGGCCTCGTTAAATACGATACCACAGGGCATTCAGACGCAATACAATTAGAAAACCAGCCGCTGCTCTGGACAATGACCAATGCCCGTTGACACTGGATTCGTGCGTGAGTCATGTGCTTATAGTAGTTTCGCCTCACGAACTTATCCAACTGGAGATCATTTTGATCGATTTATCTCCAATATGCTCTATAAGGGAGTAATAGGCAGGAGGCAGAATTTAATTTTCTATCGGCCCTACCGGATGCACTAACACAGTATATATTTTCATTTTAATATAACTCCTGGTGACTTGAAATACAGCATTGCACTATGGTATGGAAAACAATCCGAAACCACGCTCACATGTTGTCACACGATTTGATATGCATCTTTATTACATATTTCGGACACATTGCGAAAACTCTCATGAGATGATGTTGAAGTTTCTGCAGCATCCAGTAGAACGCATTGCTAACAGTGATGCTCGTTAAGTATTCAATACTAAGGCTTTTAATGTGAATGAGAGTAGTGATAGATGTACCTCTTCCTGTGAATGAAACTTACTAGCATATGAGTATTCAATTACATATGAGGGAAAATGACAGGAGACTTGTCATCATATACTGAATACATTTAACTTGAAGTGCGTTCTAACTCTCATTGAGAATATAACGGGCAGGTGGGTTTAAAACTTGATGATTGGATATTTCTCAAAATGGGGGTGGAGTTATGGGTTACCAATAGCGGATGGTAACTTTAATCAAAATAGTTTTCATCTGAAATTATTTTGCCACCATGGAATATATTCGCAAAAATCATTATATTTCAACTGAACGTGAAAAATCTATTTTACTGTTGAATTTATCCTGATTTAATCGAAACTGACGTTGAAAAACCCGAATTTAGAGTAGCGATAGGGATGAGCAAGGAAGTATATTACAAGCATTTCAAATATACAGTTGGAGTTACAGGGGAGTACCCTTCATATCTTTCGGCCGCCACCCTGTGCTGTGACGAAAAGCTTAATGACATTGGGTGATCTTTATATTGACAGATTATTGATGATTATGTCGACAGAAGCTGTGTTGACTGCTAATAAAAGAGCTATTCGGACTCATACGCGATTTGGATGGCTGCAAACTGTTTACAACTATAATTTATCTGAAGATGTACCCAACCTCAACCAGAATATATTTGCGGAATGAGATTCAGCTTTTAAAATCAATGGTAGTTATGGATTCTTATTACGCTACCAAGAAACAGATGAAGTTGATATGGGATATATATATATATATATATATATATATATATATATATATATATATATATATATATATATATATATATATATATATATATATATATATATATATATATATATATATATATATATATATATATATATATATATATATATATTTATTTCAATCGTCGATATTTCAAAGTTATTTATATATCAGCTTATTGGCGTAATAGTTTACAAACTGGGGAAAATGCACGTGTGTCTGTATATTGCGAGGAGTGAAAGCGATGTGTGTGGGCTGGTCAGGTGTAAGTAGAATATCATATTTCTGCTCCATAGGAGAGCGACCCCGCAACTCCAAGTTGAAATCACGTAAGAGTTTGATGAAGAACACATATATCTTCTGATGTTTGCGTGTTTCCTTCCGATAATCGATTTCGTTAATATTCATGTGTACCATAATATATAACCAGCTGGATCCGCGGTACAACTGTTACAGTTATAATATGAGTATGTCAGTACATTCATGTACGAATGTCAAATTAATAGAAACTCCCCGAGAGATTGCGTAATAACTGAGGGTCATGCTCGACCGACACCCAGGGTTGACAATGATATACGCTAGTCTTTATCGCTATGGGGCAGCAACTCACAATGACTCAAATCGTTTGACACGAACCGTCACCTTATGACCATAGAAGCGCATAGTGAATTCGACGTTCAGTAAATCACATCACTCAACTGTGTAATTATACCACAGATTCATCAGGTGAGATATATAACACCTCATTATCGTGCTATTGAGTCTTTAATAGCAAGTAATTAGCCTCTTCCTCTCTGGTGTTTAACCCCCTCTAGCGCTCTCTCCGTTCGCATTCCTCGCGCACCCTTTTCCTGTCACAGCTTACCTCCCGCAGGGTTTACGAATTCCATCATCGTTCATAACCGCGCGTGGTCACTCTCCGCTGAACCTGGACTTCATTAAGCCCAATAAAGCGTGTGTATGCACCGGCCTAGTCATGATCATTTATCAAGGTGAGAATTACGTTTACGATAAAATTAATGTTTGATAATTCGACAAAAGTTGATTTATATCGGTATATCCCCCTCTCTGAACGCTCTTATTACTGCGGGCAAATACAGCGTATTCCCGGTAACAAATGTCGCTCTGTTTTTCTCGTAATGCCTTACCGTAGTGGCGCCGTTTAATAGACTGCCAGTCATCTTAACCAACTCGATCCCTAGCCACCTCGTCCCCGGGCGCAACTAACTCGACTCCGAGGCAATAGTTATTAACATCAATTATCAACTTCATATGGAAAAGTGTTGTGAAAGAGTTTTTAGCTACTGCCTCGAAGTCGAGTTAGTTGCGCCAGGGAACGAGTTGGCTAAGAGGTCGAGATGACTGGCAGTCTATTAAGCGATTGCTTGAATGGCGCCACCACGGTAAGGCATCACGGGTAAAACAGGGCGGCAGTTGTTACCCGAAATGACCTGCATTTGTCCACATCGTACACTTACGTGCTACTCTTTTACGAATTATCCAGGTGTTTGGTGTTCATGTCTCAACAACTCTTCGAATTAGAGTTACTCGATATTGCAGACGGGGTTTTTACTACCTGCGTCAATTAATTTGGCTTTAAGGCCGGTCACTCAACGGATTTATGTATTTACACCGCCGAAGAGCATTATACAGTACTATAAATATCTTGGCAGCCCTGTGTACACATGTTTTAGATGCGTCAAAGGCCATTGACAATGTCAATCATTGGTTGCTGTTTAAAAAGCTCATCAACCGTGCCATGCCATTGGTTTTAGTCAGAATTTTAATGTTTTGGTATCAAAAACAGTTGATCTATGTTAAGCGGGATGGTATATGGTCTCGATATTTTACTGTATCTAATGGCGTTTGACGAGGTGGAATTTTATCCCCTAAATTATTTAATGTGTATGTCGAAGATCTTTCTTTTTTGTTGAAATCATGCACCGGCTGTTATATTAATGATATTAGTATCAACCATGTATTTTATGCCGACGATCTATGTCTGATGTCGCCAAGTGCCAATGGATTGCAAAAACTTCTTGACCTGTGTTTTCGATTCGGAGCTCAACATGATATAGTGTTCAATCCACCCAAATCTGTTTGCATTGTGACTCAACCAAAGACCCGCAAACTGTTCTGTCCATTAGTATCTTTGAATGATATGCAATCGCAGTATGTTGAACAATGGAAATATTTAGGATTTATGGTAAATGCAAATTCCAATGAATGATGATGACATGCTGAGGCGAATGCGGGTTTTATATGATCGGTCAAACGGTCTTATACAAAATTTCTCCCAATGCTCATTGCATGTACAACTTATAATTTGTGCCCATATCTATGGGCTAATTATACACAAAAATTGCCTAATAAAGTTAGAGTTGCTTACAATAACATGTACCTAAACATTTTGGGTATATCAAAAAGAGACAGTGCCAGTCATATGCTTGCCTCAGACAGTATCCCAGGATTCCAAGCGTATATTAGAATATCGACCTACTCATTTATAAGGAGGATAGAACTCTCCAATAGGGACCCATTGGTACCGAATTTTATATGCACCGCATTGAACGCTAACTTACATGCATGTCTTATTTACTATGGGCCCGGTGCCTGAAATAAACTATTATAATTATAACTTGATGATACAGTGAACATATTGCTATCGTGTTGTTGTACACTTAACCCCGGAACTGTCAATATATATGTTATGCAACAGATGACACACTCTAGCTAGGCTGTTGATCTTTTCCAATGAGCACTCTTACGTCAAACAAAACCTACGACACTCTCGAATAGGGCTGCCCATTTGCTCCTTTGATGACCACCACGTCGAACAACATTCTTCTGTATTGCACACATCTACACTTTTTATGCAAATGAGCACCCAATTTGACCCCCAGATACAATTGTAGGATATATTACCATTCAAATCATTGACGCGACGAGAACGCCAGGTTATATTTCCCAACAATAACCCTGATACAATATGACAAAGGATTGGTCACTGACAACAGCAGGAGTATAAATTGGGTTGAGGGGCTGAATTATGGCGACGTTTATATTGATATACAATGACTGTTATAAGAAAGCCGACCAAACCAATCAGAAAGCGCCGATCATCTTTTGCGGGAGGGCTGAGAAGATGGTTGGCTGTAAGGGTGTTACTCAGTTGACATCTTAGGATTCTCAGCTGATTCCGCTTGTGACCTCTTTGCGATAAGTGCGAGCACGGCACTTGATTGTTTGGAGCTTACGCAATGACCCTCATTGGAACCCTCTCTGTATGGATTGCTGGTTCAATTACATGCCTTAATATTATGTTCCCAGGACACAACGATTCAAGGACAGCAGGAAATGCTATTAGACTAGGTAAATCCAGTGCACACTTGATGGCGTGATTAAAATGAACTCTGTATGGCATCATTGGTACAACAGGGTGACATTTGTTCCCGGATTGCACTGCATTAACCCGCATTAGTCAGATCACTTGAGTGGACAGAGCTACCCTATTTAACTTAATTCAGTCCACTTCACATCCATTGAGGCAGTGATAATGTATTTAAATTCCGTTAATAAACTAATAATACCAAAATAAATGCAGGAATTAGCATTAAGAGTAGCAATGTTAAAGAGGCTGCTTCATTGTAGCTACAATATAAGGTAAGCTATTCTGCATTACTGCCGACATACGATTCAAGGACAGCAGGAAATGCTATTAGACTAGGTAAATCCAGTGCACACTTGATGGCGTGATTAAAATGAACTCTGTATAAACGCATGGAAATAATTAATGCTAACGCCATGTTGCCTTCATGAGGACGGCAACATGCATTATCGATGCTCGTTGCCAATAGTGCATCCGTAAACAATCAAACACAATTGTGTGTGTGGCCTGCCTGGTGCTGAGGGAAATCCGGGTAATCTTGATTACACCAGACTGTAGGCATGCATAGAGAACGGCTGTTCATGTGGGCAGTTTTCTGCACATCAATAGCAGGGAACATAAACTTTAAAAACGTAAATGCATATGGAGCTATATATTGCCTCTCACGCAAACCACACCGTTAATGTCATGCTCGTTTATATTTGCTACCATTATCCTACAATAATCCCACGCCAGAGGGCACCGGCCAACGCCTCATTAGTTTTCACAATACCCAACCAACATAAGTCGTATTTATTATACATATTTCTATTCACGCAATGCTTGATGATAAAAAGTACCTCCGCGGTGAAGCATATGACCCGATGGTTGCGAAGATGCATAAGCAAGAGAGTCTGGAAAATTGATTATATTCGTTAAAGCTGGTATCGGATTTATGATCACATAACAGTTTCTGCAGCGCACAACAGTTAATAAGGGCCTTCATTGCTAAAACTTAATGATGAAGGTAAAATCAGTTAATTTGACACGCCATGCATTAGTCAATGGACGGGAAACCATTTAAAGAGGCTGCTCCATTGTAGCTACAATTTAAGGTAAGCTATTCTGCATTACTGCCGACATACCTATTTCACTAAATACTCATTGATTTTTATATGACAATACAGACTAAGAATTACATTAATCATTCAATTTCTCCATTCTTACATGATATATGCGCTTTACACCCTTTTGCAATAAACTTGTACTGTAAACAGGACGATAGATAATGCCTGTCACATATACCTGCGGATGATGTGTTAGTGTATGTCGGACAGATATGGTGACAGTGCTTGCGATGGTTAAACTGGACAACCTGGTTTCCTTTTTCGTCGGTGAAAATGGTCCCACTAGTCTGTGCCATAACCAAATACCGCGGATGGTTGCAAGTTAAAACCTTAAACCCGCTGATGGTACCAAGGTTAAACCAAAATCCCGCTGATGGTAGCAAAGTAAAACCAAAAACAAAATGTTCCATGGGACACTCATATGCTTGAAATAGGTGAGGTTTTTTCTGCCATCAAATATCTCAGGTGATAAATTGCCATGATATAATATCATAAACAAACACACTGCGCCTTTACTTCTCAAAATCGGACAAGATCGTACGCTGGTTCCGATCTCATTTGGGTTGGAATAGTCGAACAATTTAATGTCATAAAGGTTATTTTCGCCCTTCTTGAAATTTTGCACCGATTTTGACTCATGGAGTGTTTCATGAGGCTCTTGTCCCAAGTACAGATTGAATAGTTCAGGCAGCTATAAAAATATAGCTCATAGTGGCATCATGAAAAGGTCTTTGGCTGTATACTGTTGAATAGCAATAGAAATGTATGTGCTAAAATTCGTAATTTGAATTCAAAAAGGAGCATTCGACAATACATATGTGCATATCTTGTAACTATGATCGGTGGTGGTTAAAAAATGCTGTATGATGTCAGGAAAGCTTTTGAGTATGAATTTGCATACAAACATCAGAGTTAAATGGAAAATAATGAGTGAGTTTCACCACATCACTAATGGCGTGAAGCAGGGAGATGTGATTCCAACAGCAATGTTTGTAAATTATATTGATGAAGTGTCTTCGAAAAAACTAGTGCATACTGCTACTTTAGCAAAACATTTAGTAGTGCTTTTGAAGGAAATTTGTATTATGCGCTGAACTTGCACTTAATGCGCGTAGTTCACTTATACCCTGTGCAGGAAATATATGATATTATTATATGGATTTGACCACGTTGTAAGGCACTGCAGGATGAACGCAGGCTGCATTTAGCAACCTTTTGTAACTAATGGTTATGAGTGTAGCATAATCTCTTATAGGGTGTACCGGCGTTCGGGCTGCTGTAACATTTGTTTATGTGTCGTTAGTAACAGGGATTCCCAGAGCCCACAAATCATACCAGTGAAACTCTACTTTCGCCATAACTCTACTTGCAACTGATGCTAAACTGTTGTCAGGACCACAATCTACACCTCTATCCACGATCCACGATTTGCTGTCTTTTCAGTTGTCAACGAATAATCAAATCAAGCGCTGCTAGCATATTGCCCTGCATTGGCTAGGATTCAAAGAAGCCAAATATACCCCGAACTGGCCCACCCTAATCCCCGCCGAGATCCCAACATTCTGACCATGATCCCTGCCGTGATCCATCCTATTTTCCGCAGTGACACAACGCTAGCATTTGCAATGTATCCATCCTAAACCCCGTCATAGCATCATCCCCTCACTGAATCTACCTTTACGCTTACTGTGGCCGTTCATTCCATCAAGAGCGAAATTAAATGGTTTCCCGTCCATTGACTAATGCATGGCGTGTCAAATTAACTGATTTTACCTTCATCATTAAGTTTTAGCAATGATATGAGTCTGTGCTGCAGAAACTTATGTGATCATAGAATCCGATACCTGCTTTAACGAATATAATCAATTTTCCAGACTCTCTTGCTTATGCATCTTCGCAACCATCGGGTCATATGCTTCACCGCGGAGGTATTTTTATCATCAAGCATTGCGTGAATAGAAATATGTATAATAATACGAACATGTTGGTTGGGTATTTTTGGCCGGTGCCCTTGGCGTGGGATTATTGTAGGATAATGGTAGCAAATATAAACGAGCATGACATTAACGGTGTGGTTTGCGCGAGAGGCAATTTTATGCATTTACGTTTTTAAAGTTTATGTTCCCTATTGATGTGCAGAAAACTGCCCACATGAACAGCCGTTCTCTATGCATGCCTACAGTCTGGTGTAATCAAGATTACCCGGATTTCCCTCAGCACCAGGCAGGCCACACACACAATTGCGTTTGATTGTTTACGGATGCACTATTGGCAACGAGCATCGATAATGCATGTTGCCGTCCTCATGAAGGCAACATGGCGTTAGCATTAATTATTTCCATGCGTTTATCTGCTTAGCATGTCGCTCTATGATAGCAGTATGACGTAATTAGATATGATCATATCTTAAATATATCTACTTCCACATTAATTTGCATTTCAAATGACTAAACATGAATGGAATTAAAATATTACCACGGTCTCTAGTATTGTTTGGCGCTTTTGAAATATGCCGGAATCAAAAGCACAGCTTCCATATGATCTCCCCTTGAGAACCCGAGATGAATCCATACCAGACACCCAAGCCACAATCATACCATCTAATTTAGTTTCCCGTTCATCAAATTCGTTTTTATGTAGCCAATGCTCTTGTAGAAACAGAACATCACATTCATTCATTAATTTGTGAATGTACGCAATCGTATCGTCCCTATGACCTCTACTGTTATATATACAAAACGTTAAATTGTGACACATTGACGAAATTGTAAAAAACAGTAATAAATCAAAAACCAACAAGCGCATTAAAGTAAAACAGTGACAATTACAAACTAATTACTTTCCCTGTTTGCGACAAAATCTCCTGACCCATATGCCAACCGGCCAAAAAAAAATCATTCAAAAGATAGTCGAGATCAGAGAGTTTTATTTCCACGCGTCATTTGACAGCTTCTCTACCTTTCGTCATTCCTCTCCTTTATCTTGCATGTACCGTAGTAGCTTGTATGGAGTGGTATCTTTACAGACTCTATAGACGAACAGGTCTCTACTGGTTCTGGTGCTCCCCGCAGAGTACTGGAAGAAGCAACCCCATTGACATGGGCTTTCTTCTTGACGTGTGTTCTCTTGCGTCTCTACAAAGTTTTGAAGCCGTCGTTGCTTCGATCGGTAGGCGCATTGACTTCGTATTGCGAGGCGACTGCTAAATTGAAATATTTTTTTTATGCATTTGTTTCATTTTCCCGTCTTTTGTCAAACCCTGTAGAGTGTTCTGTGATTTGCAAATATAGATACACGTGCGCTGTCTTTGTACTGTGAACATCTTGCCTGATATGTCTGTCACGATAGCTGCCCACCAGTTTTACAGTAGTCATGATAAGGTGAGTAACGGTGTTTGCTTACACATATTTCCTCATTCGCCCGGTCACGCACATATCGTTGTTTACTGTGCTTCAGTAGCGTTGAGTGCGTGACACGGGAAAGCTTTATGGGAACTACGAAAGTTAACCAAAAAGCAGCCGCACAGCGAGCGGTAAAGCACTTTTCACTCAATACAATAAACACTGAGCAATTGCTAGTTATTTCAGCATGATGCATATTAACATCTCCCTGGTTATTATAAAAGAATTTGCAAATTTGAGCCCAGCCCTAAATTGTCCGATGTTGCAAAATGCACACGGCTGAATTCATTGACGTCCCAGTCAGTGAACACGCTATATGGATGGCCATTAGTGATCCTTGTAAAGCTACACCGCATGTCTACGTGTTCATTAATTATTCATACCAATCTATCTGTAGGGCTTTATCCACAATCTATGTTGGAGATGACTTATTACAGTGCCACGTTCTGATGAGGAAACGACGGCAACGTGACACAACAATGGATAGGGCATATGAATTAAAGCTGCATAACCAGGTATGGCAGCTTTATGATCCCTATGTGATATATAATCTGTCGCTATACTTATGGACATACACTGATCTGTGAAAATTCATACATGAAAGGATACAGCAACGGTTAGCTACAAAAAAAGAACCCTGTCTTAGAACAAGGTAATGCGATCTTGCTACACGCGCTTTACCATTAATATTTGGTTATCAATATTTAGTACAGTTCCTGTGCACGTTGGGTCAGTAAACCTACCTCAAAATTCGCATTCACCCAAGAAAAGATTGCTTTCAAACACCAAACCGCATACAGAGAGAAGAGTATAGCGTTTTTAAAAAAACGTTTTATAAAAAACCGTAGCAAATACATACGTAAGAACTGTAACGCTTTGACGAAATGTTAAGCCCCCTATTCTATGCTCACCTTACACACATCTTATGTCCGTCCTACACACAGTGAATGGCCGTCCGACTTATCATGTATGACTATCTTACATCCATGGTATGCCCTATTGCACTCAGCATATGAAATACGTCAGTAGTATGCTCATCCTACAAGGGTAAATGCAATTTGCCCTGTGGTAGCCTGCCCATAACCAACACATTATTTATTGACATGATACATCTATGTATTATGTATGTATGTATGTATGTATGTATGTATGTATGTATGTATGTATGTATGTATGTATGTATGTATGTATGTATGTATGTATGTATGTATGTATGTGTATGTATGTATGTATGTATGTATGTATGTATGTATGTATGTGTATGTATGTATGTATGTATGTATGTATGTATGTATGTATGTGTATGTATGTATGTATGTATGTATGTATGTATGTATGTATGTATGTATGTATGTATGTATGTATGTATGTATGTATGTATGTATGTATGTATGTATGTATGTATGTATGTATGTATGTATGTATGTATGTATGTATGTATGTATGTATGTATGTATGTATGTATGTATGTGTGTATGTATGTATTAATGTATGTTTGCACGTATGTATGTATGTATGTATGTATGTATGTATGTATGTATGTATGTATGTATGTATGTATGTATGTATGTATGTATGTATGTATGTATGTGTGTGCATATGTATGTATGTATGTATGTATGTGTATGTATGTATGTATGTATGTATGTATGTATGTGTATGTATGTATGTATGTATGTATGTATGTATGTATGTATGTATGTATGTACGAGCAACAGTTATCACAGATCCTATGCAAACTGTTGTACAAGCTTAAATAGATCTGCATTAAGAGAATTTATTCTATCTTATATATCAACTATCAACATGGGCCTTAGTGTGGATAAGTCCAAATACAGCGTAGAGGATTCGCCATAGGATAATATAAAATATAACTGACAGGTGGCATTAACCGTAACAGCTGTCTCCCAGAAAACCATAACACGGTTATATAAACTTGCAATGGAAATGTCAACCCCTGCGCTAAAATACTTGGCCTAAAACAATACCAGAACTCTGACCTTATTGATGCCAACGTGTACCATCTTAAACGTGTCCTGGGTTCAGTAACAGTCCTTAAAATATGTACAGTCCAATGATGATCACAGAATGATGATTACATATTATGGAAAGAACCTAGTGACAACAGTCAGCGGGTCACGTTGTCATTGTTCTTCATTTCAGTAGAAGTCGAATATGATTGGTTTTATATCACATAGAGATCATGTTACCGATGCTTCACTGCAAACGTTTCCCAATAGCCAGATTGGCTGCTATACCTGGTTATCTGATTGAAATGCATTTCCCCACTCTATCATTGTGCCATTATACACTCGCAGTAGCTAGGGATCACATAGTTCCCATCTACTCAAGCTGTGGATAAAGCCCATCACATATGTGGATAACAACCGTCCTGCCATGGTTTTCAATCACGTTGGCATAAAATGCGGCTTAATAGGGACTATTTGTCTTCACACAATGTGTTCCATGTACAGCCAATCAAATCAACGTGACATGAAGACTTGTGTAGTTATCAATCAAGTGCGGCATGATTATGCTATTTACGTGAGATAAATGAGGGTAAAGTGTATTAGTTTTTATCGTTGTACCGTCGACTTAATTAGAAGCACACGAAAGTTATGAGAAGATATCTTTGATTCAGGCGAACATAACAGGGTAAATTTAGCATGGCGTTATTGCCTCGCGTCTTTCCTGTATGTCCAATATATATTTACTGCTGACAGCATGTCTCAGGAATATTTTACAAAGAAACGCAAAAAAGTCCTCACAAAAAAATTTGGTTAAAGGTGGGCTAGTGTAAAAATACACGATAGTCCAGATGATATGCTAAAATAAGATGCATATTTTGAATGATACATTAAGATGTTTTTACGACAGCACATTAAGCCGGCAGAAACTAAACGGAAGTAAATCACCACATCACCACTCGTAGCAAAAAACTATTTCTCAATTATTCTATTTTTAGTACTTGTTTTGTCAAGGTGACGGGATGTCTCCAGAGTCTTGCAATATGAGGGTCGGAAAACTGGGAGGGGGTGGGGGTTGGGGGGAGGTGGTTGGCGATGGCAAATAAAAAAATGGTATTACCTCATGCATTTAATATTTTAATGCTACATTTTGAAGAATAAGAGATGCAGTTTGATTACTTACAGCACCTGTCTTCATATATCTGCCAAGTCAGTGAAACACAGATTGAATACATAACCTTGCAGAGTCCGCACGTGCAAGTAAAAATGCCACTCTGTCTATATTTACACAACGATGCTCGTTAACTTCCATAACACGTGACTACTGAAATGCAAGGGATAGGTGCAATCAAGTTCTATTGAGCCTACGAATATTCACGGATTGCAATCAATGTCATGTTCGTTTGCTAGTACAGGCGCTTGATGAAACGTAAAACGATGGGAGAAGGGTGATCGCCATAGAACCAATCAATAGAATGCACATAAAACAGTTATAGCGGACTAGCTGATGAGCCTGAGAGCCTTCTTGTTGGTGTAACAACCTCGCGATGGGGCATGTGCTCTTTGCTATCGACATACATACATACATACATACATACATACATACATACATACATACATACATACATACATACAGACATACATACAGACATACATACATACATACATACATACATACATACATACATACATACATACATACATACATACACATACATACACATACATACATACATACATACATACATACATACATACATACATACATACATACATACATACATACATACATACATACATACATACATACATACATACATACATACATACATACATACATACATATACATATAGACATACATACATACATACATACATACATACATACATACATACATACACATACATACATACATACATACATACATACATACATACATACATACATACATACATACATACATACATACATACATACATACATACATACATACATACATACATACATACATACATACCTATGACGGGCATACGATTTGTGTAAGATGGGCACAAATGGATGCATTATGGGCGTACAATGGATGTAAGAGAGTCATACATCATTAGTCAGTCGATCATACACTGGGTTTAGGACGGGCATAATATGCGTGTTAGATGATCATAGTACGGGGTTGGGGGGGGGGGATAAATATTTCGTCAAAGCGTTATTAACAGTTCTTATGAAATTATCTGCCACGTTTTTTAAAAAGGTTTTTCAAAACTTTTATTGCTACTAGCCATAATATCGTATTTACATAGCAATGCAGTGTCGGTTTAAATACATGTAAATGAGAAACGGCATCAACGTCATGTTGACTTCTAACACACGACTGTGCTCATTTTCCACATAGCGCGATATACTCTTCCCTGTGTATGCGGTTTGGTGTTTGAAAGCAATCTTTTCCTGAGTGAATGCAAATTTTGAGGTAAGTGTACTGACCCAACGTGCACAGGAACTGTACTAAATATCGATAACCATGATGGGGGAATGCCTGGAACAAGATCGCATTATCTGGTTCTATTTTGGTAGTTAACCGTTGCTGTATCCTTTCATGTTTGAATTTTCACAGATCAGTGTATATCCACAAGGTATAGACACAGATTACATATCACATAGGGATCATAAAGCTGCCATACCTGGGTATGCAGCTTTAATTCATATGCCCCATCCATTATTGTATCATATAGCCGTTGTTTCATCTCCGCAGCGTGACATTGCAATGTGTCATCTCCAACATAAGTAGTGGATAAAGCCCAACAGATAGATGGGTATGAATAATTTATGATCTCGTAGACATGCGGTGTAGCTTTACAAGGATTACTAATGGCCATCCATTGAGTGAGTCCACTGACTGGGACGTCAATGAATTCAGCCGTGTACATCAAGCATAACATGTCCGTACATCAAGCATAAAAGTAACATCACGGCTATATTCATTAACATTTATACTGCACCAAGCATTCCATCCAATACGATACGATTATGACGCTTACATGGGATTAAGCAGGGAAATGTGTACTGAATTTCAGATTGGTTTACTGCAGCTAGCGAGTCTTATGGAAGACACAGCCAATTCCATTCTTACTTCACAGCGGTATAAACATTTGCCATTATAAATTGAGATAAATATATCCGCTCTTATGTAACAGATTTGAAGTGCAAACGTTTAGCGTAAACGGACTATGAACGCTGCTACGCTGACACAGCAGATCAATTATCAGCTTAGTATATAAACTCAATCAAGAAATGCGTTTTAAATATCCTTTGGCCAAATAATGCATATCCTGGCGTCAAAGCATTAGGTTATGTATATATTGTTGCGAATATTATCAATATTACATACTCTCTATACACGGTATCAGCGCTGATACATCTTTGTTCATTAGGCCATTACCGTCAATCTCACCGCATCATGTTCTCATGTATAAAAACATTTCTTGCGTACATTATGAAACACTTTGTATGGCCTACATATAATACCGACTAAAGATTTTTCGACATATTACAACTTACATCCTGGTCAAAGGATTTAACCCCCGTGTCATCCTGTGTAATAGTGTTTCGCTCCAATATCACATGGAAATCTATCATAACAATTATTTCTTACAGTTCACTTTAAACAATATTGCGAGGCTCTGACAATTCCAAGGGATACCTAAGGAGTCTTTTCTTTTTGAACGTCATTTGGGGCAATAAAAAAAACACTATGCGGGCTAGAGCTTTTTCAATATTTCTTAAGAAGTCTCACATAACCGAAATATCGAGAGCTGTATGTGACAGTGATGAAACCAGTGTAGATGTATTATGTTCGGTAGTGTCTAATTATTTCTTCACTTCCACTTCAGTCTCAGAAAATTACATTGCGTTAAAGAAAAAAATGTGGTGTCATGTCAATGAACCGACTCATGCACGTGCCTAGCACGGAGCACTTTAATATTGACTGGAATGTTTAGCTCGTAATTTGCCGGGGGTAAAACATTACGTTTAAGGTTGCTTATGATTCAATGGTGCAAACTTAATTGACTGATTTAGGAATGCTTTTAGCAGTTTCCTCTTCTTTGACCTCGACCAACCAGATGCATTTGTAGACTAGTGTACATTTATAACAATAATGTCACCATCGGTCAACTTTGACCAACGCAAATCACCATGAACGACGCACATTCGACCCAATGTATGGTTTCGTCATGCTAAAACAATAGTCATCTTTTTGTATTTGATGTTTCGTTAATGCATTGTTTCCATTAACGTCTACAAATTTCTGATAACCTCATGTGCTATTATGTAGACGAGAAACAGTTTTGCCAAACATTCGCAAGTAAGCAGAAAGTTTCTGTTTTGGAAGCTACAATAGTATGCGTTTTTCGGTAGGAATGATCTAATGATCGGTCTAATATTATGTTACGATAATACAGCAGATGCAACATGAGAATCATACCTGGGTATCTAAAATAAATTCCCGTTATCCATCATTGTATCGCTTTGGTGGGGAGGGGTGTGGTGCTCGGCGTTGCATATTGCTCGCCTACACAAGCTGTGGACAATAGCGTGCGTATATTATATGGCTGAACAGGGACTAGCGAATAGTGTGTCCCATATCTGGAAAATCAATTAATTTAGGCGTGTTATGTCCGTGCATCAAGCATGAAAGTGACATCGAGGTTTGTCTTCATTCATTATCAATACCGACTCAGCATTCCGTTGAGCACGACACGATTGCGGTCTTAATGTAAAATTAACCGGGATTAAGTGCACTTAATGCTTTATCGTTATATCATGAACATGGCATTAGTTAGAACCATGGTGAGCTATGCTATTATTAAGTAGATACATCGGGTGCGGGCGAGCATTGATGTGTGAATTTAGCGAGGCGTCATAAAGTCGGGTCCCATTTTGCATGACTAAAGTGTATTTACTGCTAAGTAATACGCATTACAACACACATGCCTTGCATATTTTGTCCCGCAATGTCCTTCTAGTCTGTTGGTTGAAGGAGGGTTAGTGCAAGAATATGTCATGGTCCATATGCCATCTAATCCATGTGACAAGTTAAACTAAAATGCGGATTTTGAAATTATATCCTCAAAAAACAAATCTACTCCTTTTTATAACAGCTTATTTCCGCTATAACCATTTCGTGGCTAGACATTTATAATAGCCCAACAGACCAACAGTCGATCGGGTACTCCCTTGTTGGTCTAACAGGAAAACCAACCTGGTCCAAAAGAGTTAATTTCAAAGGTCGTCTCTAACTCAAATTGAAAATAGAGCCCATCAGATAGATAGAAAGTTATTGTTAACATCAACGTAAACATATATTGTGGCGAAAATTAATTCAGCCGTATTTTGTCAGTACATCAAGCATTAAATTTACGTCAAAGCTATATTTGTACAATATTTATGCTGGCTCCAAAATCTTGCTGAGCACAGCACGATAACGAAATTTATTAGAATCGAAAGAGTGTATTTCATGGAATGCTAAATATCCCGGGCGGTCCTTAAAGTGTGTGTTTACCGAAGCGTCATAAGTCTCGCATGCCCAACTTGTATTTACTGCAACCTGCGGTAGTATGGGTACCAACTCATTCTACATGTTAAAATAATTTGCACATGCAGCACACAAATACCATTGGTGAAAGGGTAACCTAGGGGAAATATACTCTGTGGACCATACCACGCTTGATACAGTTGACAAGGAGAAATATAATATAGGCAACATGCAACTCTTAATGCATGCGACGATTTTAACAACAGTGCATATTTGTAAACTATATCCTGAAGAAAAAATCGAACTGTTTCCGGATCAATTAACATAACATTGCTATAGCAGTTTGCTCCAGATGTCTCTTTGGGCAACACCGATAAATCAGAAAGAACACCTCTGCATGTCAAACCAAAGTGTTTATTTAACTTTATATTTACTAATATTGCAAGAGCGACTGTTGTGGTTGCGTGAACTCATTCAGTGACGAAGTTCTTTATTAAGCAGTTAAAGAGTATCCGCTAAATCTAAAATAATCAAATTAAGCACAATTATTGTAATTCACACACATCACAAACAATTGTAAAAGAGATTATATAACGACAGCATAAAGGTTATGTCCAGTGAATATCATGTGTTTACAAATGTTATGTTCACAATATTCAGTAATTGGAAGATTTCAAAGGGAAACGATATTCACCAGTCCTAATTATGTAACCGATTGAACGTAATCAGCGGTTGCAAATGCTTCTGCGAGCTTTCTATTGATATCGTCAAATCGACTTGCTGATTTAGGGAAGCCACTAAATTTTCCCTCTAGGGAACTGAACTGGAGTATGGAGAATAAGGAGTCGCCAAACCATGATATTATTTCATTGGCACTTGCTCCTTCTGTTGTATTTTGAGGAATGAAGTTTATTTTCTGTTCGTGTATGAGAGATGTTGTACTGGATGCGTTTAATTGGCTGGATTGTATTGTATAAGCGGGAGAAAGTGATTGTTTAACTGACCGTGGGACCCTGGGTTGCAGCAAAAATACATGTTCTCTATATTTGCCTTGGAAATATTTGTTGAAGGTCGTCACTCGGAAATGAACATGAAAAGAGCATCTGCCATGAGGAGCCTTGCATGCCCGGTTTTTGCAATTATAGCAGGTAAATGACGGCAATATCACTATCCTGTTCAGAAGAAATCCTATGGACAACGCATTCTTGAGTGCGTTTAATTCACACTTCAGTGTGCTCTGGCTTGATCATGATTCTCATTGCTATACAGGATGTAGCGCGTGTCGGGGTTGCCATAGTAACCATCAATATCTACATCCCAAAGACCATTTTCTTTGAATCTGAACTCTTTAGCATCTCCGCTTACCATAAAATTGTTGTGGACAATAACACAGTTTTTACATGGGTTATCACCAAGAAACATGCGATTTCCTTTACTAAAATAAACTTTACCATTGGGGAATGTCAAATAACTTAAAGTTTCCACTCTTATTTCTTTCTTTCTGATCATATCTTTCATAATGCGGTTCATCAGTTTCTGGTTGGACGGTGCATTTGATATACAGGAGAGCTTCCATGCCTCTCCATGCAATTTGATGCTCGGTGTTGTAGGTCGACTGAGATAAAAACCACTGTTTATCCCATGGCTGTTATTTTGAATTTCAACATCGCATTGCGGACAACGAAAATGCTCCCAAGGGTTTTTGAAGAACACAATATCTGCATCCGAAATGAGAACCGTGTAATTCAACAGCAAAGAATCCAGAATTATTTTGGTCTTGAAGTGGGTTTTGCGCTTGAACTCGGCAGTACCCCAGCTACTCACTTTATCACCCATGCTGTCGTTACAGTGTGTGTAGCAGTCAGCTCCATGACTTTGTAAGAATCGACACACGTTTGCATCGGATCCGACAAAGAGATAATTAGTAATGTTAAGTTTCACCAAAGATGTCACGTAAAAGTTTAACGTCATGAAAGCATAGCCCATATCTGTAGATATCAGAATAATTTCACCCTTTCCATTTGACTTTTCTGCTAACGCATTCTCAAAAGTACCGTAGTTGATGATTGTTGATGATGCTGATTGCTCACGGCCGCTCACGCCATTTTTGCGTGAGGACGACAATTTGCTGACTTTGTTCAACTGAGAAGACGACGTGTGCTCCTGGGCGGTCACCTGCTTTAATTCTGTACCATACAGGAACTTGGTTACAAAGCAGACAACGAAGCCGAGGATGGCAACTAAGGAGCACAACTTCAGGCATGGCCCTGTAATATGGATACAGTTCCGAGTCAATCGTTTGATGTATCGCTATCAGCTATATCATTAAAAGCGTCATCTGTAATTATTTTACAAAACCTGAAATGGTTCAGAATAGATTCTATAACGAATCAGCACAATATGCAGACTAAATGGTTCACTTCGCATAGCTTGACATCAGAATCTAAACAATGAGACCAACAGGTGCTAGCCTTAGGCATAATTTGCTAACAAAATAAAAAGAAGAAGAAGAAGAATTGTGAGCATGAGTCTCGATAAGCTTTAATGAAATTTGAGTTGGATATCGGCATTTTCTACGAGTTGCAGACACGCTCCCTAGAGATTAAGGTACTTACAAGGGTTGGATATCACAAGGATGGTCACACTTGAACATAGATAAATTACATTTACCAACGGTTCTAAGGGAATTATTATTCATGCATGCACACACGAATCCGATTCTCTACAGACGTATTTATTGAATGGATAATTTTGGGTGACTGTGTAAATAACGAGGATGCAGATAGAATATAACTGAAAATGTACTTACTGATTTTGTGCATTTTCTGGGAATTCAACAACTGCAAATGCAAACAAAAATACGCTGATATACCTGGTTCAACATATACAAGATATACTGCATAAGGAAAATGAAACTCGTGGATGTATCCAAAATATGCCACTTTTTAATGAAAACTAAATTAATATGTCTGTCCTATTAATAAGCAATTCTTATGTATGCATGGTGGTGTTAACATTATATATCTCTCGATGCACAAATAGTTTAAGCATCGTGCAGCCTTGGTCTGTTTCACCTGCTGATTCTGACCGCATTACAGCGCACGTCAGCTATGATGATTTCTTCTCTTGTTACGAGCATCCAAACTTCCAGCGTTTTCTCTCGTGTCGAGCGCCCCAGTTAGCTTGACACTGAGCGAAAAGCAACCCCAAACGGCAACAAAGATGGAGGATACCTCAGTGAGTACCTACACAATATGTTCTGACTAGCGTAGCAGAGCCAGGGCTACCATAGTCCCGGGGGGGGTGGGGGGCACTTAAGTGTATAGAGGTAGTATATATGTGCCGCGCGACGGGGTATGTTTTTTCGGCCTCTCGACTTGAACGACGGGTTTTTGGGCCTCATACTTGTACGACGAGGTATCTTTTTCAGCTTTAATCTGTACGACGGGTTATACATTTGCATAATACCTTGTACGACGGGGTATGCTTTTGGCCATTTTGACCTTGTACGACTGGTACGGGTTTTCGAGGTCCCGCGGCACACCCCTATCCAGAATAAGGCCAAGTGCCACCCCCCCCCCCCACCCCCCGGGCCATAGTATGAGTCTCTAGAAGCGATATGCAGTTTGAAACCAGATAAGCACGGCGAAAACACAGTAAAAGCAGCCTTGACGAAAGGCGTACTGTACATTGACATGAGGTTGTAGAGTTGACGCACTTACCATTAATTCAAAATGCCAAACAGTTGAATACATAGGAAACAACTGCTCGAGGAAGATATATCCAGCCAACAATTTACCTTAAAATGTAGCTTTGCCGCTATCAAGATCACAAAAGCGTATTAAAAGTAGCATTCCTGAATAATCGTCCACTATAGGCGTATGTATGGGGAGCTAGGACGAAACACATTCAACGACCGCTACAAGTGCGATCAATTACATACATTGGTCTTTATTAGAATTAAATGGTAAGATCGCATACTGTTGATATGCAGCTAAAGGTTAATTAAAGCACCACTGGCGGCAATTGTTCCTTCTAACGTTCTAGAGGCTATGCTTAACCGCGCATACATACATACAGACTGAATTATTTACATATAAGCATACATACACACATATATACATGCATGCATGCATGCAAACATACATACATACATACATACATACATACATACATACATACATACATACATACATGCATACATACATACATACATAAAAGCATGCATGCATACATGCATACATACATACATACATACATACATACATACATACATACATACATACATACATACATACATACATACATACATACATACATACATACATACATACATACATACATACATACATACATACATACATACATACATACATACACATACATACATACATACATACATACATACATACATACATACATACATACATATGCATCGTTTCGTCACTTTTTGCTCATGCTTAAATCAAAGTTTTTATAGCTTCGCTATGAGAGCTCACTCGAGGCTTCTGTCCGAGGCAATATGTTAAAACGCAACCTTTATGCCGAAGCGTTATTGTCATAGCGTCTTGTCATAGCGTCTCTTAAAACCACGTGGAATGCTCTTTTAACTTTTGAGCTTGGTCGCCTCGACCAATCAGATGACTCTATATCTTCAACAGCCGCCGAGCCCCGATACGTTGGATCAACAGTCGCATGTGCTTTTGTTGATTTCATGGTATCGTCGCCTTATGTCAGAGGTTGTCTTTCGAGTAATTTCATAATCGTCACGCATCTCAGCGTAGCTATAAACTCTTCGCTCGAAACCTTCACATCCACCTGACATGCCAAAAATATTTTTGTCGACCCATGGTCAGTTCCCTTGCTTCAGACATAAATTGACAATCTAGAACCATCCACAGTGCGAACATAGGGCGGACATGAAAGATCGAGGATCATAAACTGCGCGGACGCGGTTAGAGGTGAACTGTTTTCCATAATTTATCAAGTTGACATTTATTTAGTAGAGCACTTGCTGTTTTCGCTATTCATAAGCCTAATGCGAAACGTGTTTTGGCAGTGGCTAACCCTACAAGACGTCTGAGTAGACGTCTTACTTTCTCTTAAACCGACGCAATGTACAAATTTTGAGATCGATTCAGACAACTACCAAACACCAAACATACCCAAGTGATGGAGTTTTAGAATGCAATGATGTTCACGGACAATTTTATCCCTTTTCGGCGGGGGATTTCATCCATGGTAATTATTTATTGTTTGATCAATTTGGGAAGCGGTAAAAAGTCCGAAACACAGCAACATGGTTTTTTTCCAGTTCAAGACCACGTTCAAGGACTTTTTTTGCACAGGCTCTTGATATATGTTATTTTCTACATGCATTAGTAGCACATTAGCCAAGCGCGTTTTCTTGGACGCGCGGAAAATGTTGAAGCAGAACGGTATATATTCATATTACCGTTCGACCGGAGCTAGGCAGTGGCAAGGCTCTGTGAAAAGACATTTTTCCCGCCCTCAACAATCGCAGTGACGTCAGCCCAGTATGCCCATGTGCTTTTGTTTGTGTCACGGTAATGCCGCCTTACGATTGAAATGTATTATAATTAGGGAAGCAGAGTCACTCAAAGTGAACCCTCTAAGCGTAGCTATAAACTCTTTGCTTAAATACCATTTGCACAAAGGCCTTCGTAAATGCAAAGCAAGTTTACTGCAACCGGCGAGTCTTAACGACAGCAACAACGACGGGCTAATATACATGACCCACGGTGGACGTAAAGCTGAGAACACACTGTCTTTCATGCCCCTGCTATTGCCTATTAGCTAGTTCTGCAGCAGGTAATTCATTACCATTACATGCTCTGATGTAATTTCAGCATCATTGCCTCAAGACAATCTTATCACCCATGATTGTCACCAGTCCACGTACTCCCATACAGCAACAGCATGGCGGACCATCGTCACTCGCCAAGCTCTTGAGTGTCGTATGTAGAAAGCCTTATTTGTGCAACGGATCATATAAACAGGTCATAAAATGAAAATAAGTTTCTGCAGCGGGGTTCAGAAAGAGGTCCTAACAGTTATTTTCATTCCTTCTTAAAGCCTTATTTATGCGGTATACCGTAGCTAATGTTCATTACAGTAACCCTTAAGTTTCCAGCGGAGCCAAGATGGAGGTCATTATAGCCGCCTTCATTTCTGGAGATGACCTACGATGGATGTCATAGCTGTAACCCATGTTTCTACAGAGGAACCAAGATGGAGGTAATAACAGTAACCCTTGTTTCTGCAGAGAAAGCAAGATGAAGGTCATGAAAGTAAACTAATTTCCGCAGAGGTATCAAGAAAGAGGCCTTAACCGTATCCTTTATTTCTGCAGAGGAACCTAGATACAGGTCAAAACAGTAAGCCTTTTATGTTGCAGTGGACCCAAGGTAGAAGTCACAACAGAATGTCTTTTTCTGCACGGATGCAATATAGAGGTTGTAACAGTACGCTTCGGACACAAAATAGAGGTCAAAACAGTGAGCCATATTTCTTGCAGTTCATCCTTGATAGAAACCGCAACAGTAAACTTTATTTATGCTCTAGAAACTGGGATGAGTTTATTACAGTAGATATAAATGCTGAAACGTCATCATGTATGAAGAGTCATCGCTGTGACAACGATTGTACATCCCGATCTGTTTTTAATCTACCAATCCGACCTCATTGTTCTCTCCGCAGAGATTTACACATGTTCATGTCCCAAACTGACGATGACGAGAGAAGCGGTAGCGGTGCGATAACTTGATCATCGGAGATAGTCCCACCTCGAAAAAGTGAGTATGTATTTGGAGGAAGTAAAATATTTTTGTTCGGTTCTAGCGCATCTTGATTTGAATGGTTTCATCTGCTTGGAAACGTCGTAAAAACTACGGGATTGGTGAGCGGATTAATTCAACTTTGGGCCAGCCATACCCCCCCCCCCCCCCACCCCACCTTTTTCCCCACCACAAATATTGAATAGGTGGGCGGCGTACTTAAACTACGGGTGAGCTCCTACACCCCCTCAAGGGCGAGCTTCCTACATTTTTGTTAGAAGGACGTAACATAGAATATAAGAGATTGAATATACAGAGTATTAATACATTTGAATAGTGTTCTTTTGAGCAGGATGTCCTTGGATAATGCTAGTGACTCGGAACCCATACAACAAGCCAACTCCTGTAATGTGCACAGGCGCCAGACTAAAAAGGGGGTTGTTAACATTCTTTGCATAAAGTGCAAGGGAGTAAAAACTCACCTTATGTATGGATTATGGGGTTGATAAGGTCAACCTTAAAAAGCACACCATACAAATTTTGCCTTAATATAGAGGTGGGAGAATGTTATAAAGTGATTTCCTGTTAGAGAAAGAACATATCATATTTAGTTATGACACACTACCAGCTACTCAGAGGTGGTTGATACATTGATTTGCCCAAAAAGCTTAAAAACGACAAAGCTATAATCAACATGACGAATGGGATGACAGCTGTCTTCGATGGGCTATTTGATCTGTTTTTAATTCAGCAGCAAAAACACTCTAGAATTTCCAAGTACGATCAGAGTGATGGCTTGGATTTCACAGATAAGGTTTATTTGAAAGGTTGAGAGGCAAAACAACTTAGCTTTGAATATATAATGGCTTGAAAAATGGCGTATAAGTTACCCAAATCAGCAATCAACCAAATAAAATTCCCCGAATTAACCTTATGTATATAGAGAAGGCCAGTAAGTTCCAGTATACATGGATCAAATGTAATATTTCAATATGTTATATAGAACAAAACCATCTCTCGCGTATTATAGGTGTAGTGTATGGAAACGTATCATATGTAGGTAGTCGTTTTTCTTCTTGTATAACCCATCTCTATTCCATGCTATCATATAGCGCCGAAGTTCATAGTACTATATAATATCATAATTAATTCTGTCAAAAGGTCGCTCATTTCACAATGTTTAGTGTATAGTGGGAAGTATCACATTTCACAAATTCAAGCAAAAAACACTCTCCCCAGCATCACCATATGGATCAAAACAACTCTTTGAATATATAATGGCTTGACGTATAGATCAGCATCAGTTGTCATATACTTTGTCACATTTTATTAGTCTTATGCTACCTTATCCATAATATCATATAGTGGCTTACCCTTGCATGCTATGGTGTATCACAGCGTTAGATGATGTTTTATTTCTCGGTTCCTCATCTTAATGTAATACGAATATGCACGAGATGATAATGAAGCAGGGTTGGCATACGGCTCACAAGTAATGCCCCCACTCTGTGTTGACACTATAGAGCACATTGGTTGATGTAACCCAGCGTTATACGCCTGCGGGAGGCATGCCAGTCATTTCGTTATGTAATCTTTGTACATCAACAGCAACTTTACTTGCGCAAAACGCAGAAAATGTTCATCAATAATGTAGTGGCCTTTTTTATTATTCAGCAACGAAATTACCTATCGGCTAGACGTAGATGTCCCTCGATAGCCCCTAGTCAAACTAAAAAAACCTGCTAATATCGCCTCTTTTGACAACCTCTGCAATCTTATGAAAGGCATATTTGGGTGCATTCTGCTATGAGAATCAAGCACCGGTTTTATATTTTCAATTAGTAAAATAGAGTTTACTTGATAGCCGTGTTGTCAGTGTTCGAAATTTAACTTTTTGACGGGGTTCGGTAACACCCCTGTGTTTCCCATAGATGAGGCTAGGTGTACATAGATAACGTTTGGATAAGAACACATATTTATAACTCTCTGTAAGAGTATTTGGGAGATATTAATCATGTGACCGAAATTGATACTTAATTTTGCCAACCATCATTTGCCTTCATTAATGCAAAATAGAGAATACATGTGCATTCATTGGTGTATGTATCCACGACAATTCCTAATTGAATCTGAGCTAATGTGACCTTGTTGTATATAGCGCTTTATCGATGTCGCTGGTCGATTTATACATCCTTCTCATTAATTAGTAGGAGTAATTAATCACACATAATATAAATATTGCGACCGCGCCATGAGTTGTTACACAGGGCGCAAGTTGCAATTCATTACAGGAAAAGTGACGGAAAGGGTCAAATATTGTATATTGCCTACTCGTAACATTATTGACCAAAGAATATGTATCGGTGTACATCACTAATCAGCTCATCATTGAATAGATTTAGAATATAGTTACCTGTCTATATTAAGCAGCATCCTAGCATTGGCTAGGATTTAAGGATGCCAAAACATACCCAAGAATTGATGGCAATGCTGATATATTTGGCTCCGATCTTGTATTAAGGGGTCGTCTATAAAATCAACTCCATGACCCCATCCTTATCCCTGCCACGATCCCTCTGTATTTCCAGTCCATTCCCCTAATCCCTATCTTAACCAACCATATTTTCCGCCGTGGTCACACGCTAGTCTCTATCTCCTAGCAATGTATAGATAGTATACATCCGAATTCCACCCTTACACCAACCGAATCCCCACATTGTATCCTGCCTGCTGGGAGCGTATATCCCATCATAAGCTGCACGCTGTATCTTAAAGGCTCACAAATTATCAGCTATTCTGTCTCATTTGACAAAAAATAGATAGTGTGTTCTTGTCAGAACAAACGTTTATCCACGAGCAATAAACAGGAAAGAATCATTACATCCATCATACTTAAAAGCTATTAACCAATAGTTCCTTACTACATATACAAATATAGTTGTTGCTAAGACTACATCACGCGCCATATGTTGTGTATTTTCTCATTAGCAGTAGCATGTAAATATCTCAAATTTATTTGACCTTGGCTACCCCGAGGTACACAAATTTTAAGTAAGAGAATGCTTCTCTAAGGAAGGCATAGGCCTATTCATCGCGAACAATTTTAACATTGCATAATGCAAACACAGTACGCATTATTGTACTGACAAAACATTTATACTGGCACGTTGCTTGGTGGAAGCATTTGTCCAAAGAGGATTCGCAAAAATCATCCTAACTATAGATTGTTCTACCAGAATAGATTCATGTCATTGTTACCGAGAACCTGTGTTAAGTACCAACTCATCACTTACCACTTGACGGTAACTGAATGAGACGAGTTGAGCACTGAAAGATAAACGTCTTCCTGCCACGACAATCAGCTATCACGAAGAATGAGTTCACCTCGTGACGCCGTGACGTCATAAAACAGCATCATGGATTTTGATTACCGGGATTAATAAGATTCAGAATAATTGAATAGCCGGTAATGCCCAGCTTGGCTTATGGCTAGGAATCTCTACCTCTATAGTCGGACATTACATAATATATATCGGGGTGCAATGCAAACCAAGTTAATGTTCACGATAAAAGAGTGATATTCAACTACTGTCTACTTCATCGATTTAAGTGCTGGAACAAATTCAAGAACCAAACAGGCTCGGAATATATCTACTTCCACATTGATTTACATTTCAAATGGCTAAGCATGAATGGGGTGGAAATGTATCATCCAGTTTTCATCGATGACTGTATTATTGTTTGGCGCTTTCAAAATGTGCCGAGATCATAGCAAAAGGCGAATTATACAGGTAGCGTGATTCTGCAACTAAGTTATGTTTTCTAAGATACTGCATTAAATAGGCTAACCCCAGCCTGATCTCATGCTGTTTTATACGTCATTTTATCTTTGGAGAATAATATGTGCCAGTTTCTGGAAATGGAGATGGTAAAATAAATGTGAATCATCATCGCTTATTCATTTTCAATTCCATTTTTTTTGTACCAATATTGGACAATTTAGGGCTTGACTCAAATTTTCTAATTCTTTTTACCAAAACCAGGTCGATGCTATTAATCATCGCTCTGAGATAACTAGCAACTGTCTTTGCCTGAAGCACAATAAACCACGACATGTACGCGGCCGGGCGAATGAGGAAATACGTGTAGGCGAACACCGTTATTCAGCTATTCACGACCAGTGTAAAGCTGGTGGGCAGCTATCGTGACAGACAGTGGTTCATGGCCAAAGCTGCCAAAACCACTATAATTTGAATAAACAACGTGACAGACATATAAGGCACGAAGATGACAGTACAAAGACAGCGCCCACGTCTCTGTATTTGCAATTCACAGAAAACTATACAGGGTTTGGCTTGTTATTTTCTACCGCAGCACAAAAGACGTTGAAATGAAACATAAACGTGAAGCGGCAAATCTATACATATTCTATAAAAATATCTATAAAATATTTCAAACATGAAAAGGTTGAGGTCTGAATCTCATCGTGTTGATAGGGGGGATCCGAGATGTCAAAGTGGATTTGGGAAGTTTTGTTAATGTGCGACAATTCTTGCTCTCAATAAAATGATATACCTATCAGTAGATAACCGCTTGTGTTGGTAAATTAATTAATCATTAAAAAGTTCCAACCTGATATCGGCAACCTAAATTCATCAGAATTGTTGTTTTCGGACTATCAACAAGGGCCTTGGTGTGGAAAGTCAAAATACAGCGTAATTGATTCGCCATAGGATAATGTAGAATATAACTGACAGGTGCCATACACCGTAACAGCTGTCTTCCAGAAAACCCTAAATCGTTTACATAAATTTGCGATTGGAAATGACAAACCCCTGCGCTTAAAATACTTGGGCCAACAAAATACCAGAACTCTGACCCTACTGATGGCAATGCGTACCAACATAAAAGTGTCCTGGATACAGTTACATTTATTGAAATATGTACAGTCCCATGATGATCAATGTCATGCCATGGTTGAATCTATCTATCTTTTCCAAATATCACAGAATGATAATGACGCGTTATGGAAAGAAACTAGTGAAAATATTCCGCATTGTTCAAAGTACTCAAAGAAAAACTGTACTGTTAGTCTAACCATGTCATTTTTTTATTAAAAGAAATATTTCATGTAGGTACAATCGAAAAACATTTGTCTATATTCCGGATGAAGTCTCAAACAACCAAAATATAGAGATCGGTACTGAGACTAACATTGCTGCTTTACCATTGGTTTTATATCACACGGAGATCATCTGACCGATTCGTCACGACAAATGTTCCCCGATAGCCAGAATAACTGCTATACCTGGGGATCCAACTGAAATGCATTTACCAACTCCATTATTGCGTCGCTTTGCCAATATCCCCTCGCAGTATCTAGGCATTATATTGTACTGTGGATAAACTCAATCACTTCTATCAATCACATTCGCATATTATGTGGCTTAACAGGGACAATTTGTCTTCACACAGTGTTCCATGTGCAACCAATCAATACATTCAGGTGTGCTATATCCATGCATCAAAAATTAACGTGATATGAAGACTTTTGTAGTTATAAATCAAGTGCGGCACGATTATGCTATTCACGTGGAATAAATATGGATAAAGTGCATTAGTTGTCTTATCGTTGTAACAACAAAACGTGGAATCTATTAGAAACATAAGAAAGTTATGTGATGATATATTTGATTCGGGTGAACATAACTGGGTAAATTTGGCATGGCGTCATTGCCTCGCGTCTTTCCTGAATGTCCAATTTGCACTTACGGCTGACAGCAAGTCTCATAAATATTTTACAAAGAATAGCACAAATATCCTTCAAAAGCCGTTGGCTGATGGGCGGCAACGGTAAAAATACACGATAGTCCACACACACAACAGCACGATATTTGTTAACTATTTGGTACACATTTGTGTCACTTATTCGTGCTCAGTATTTGCAAAAGGACCAAACATTATGCTTATAGCAGCAGTCGCGTTTTTTATGAGGCCGCTAGAACATCTGGGCCATCTAATGATCAGTCAGTCACGAATAACACGTGAAATACAAATCTTATCAAGGAAATCTTTTATTATAATCAACATACTCTACACCTGTGTAGAGGGGGCTAATCATTTGTGATGCAACCCGATTCCAATGAGGAATTTGCCCGTGAGCTGAAGCCATCAGCCTGCTGCACAATAACACGATGTTTTCAAAGCGCCGATTTCGATGAATAATGGATAATGTGGTCTTTCCAATGACTATCGTGTCATTTTACTAACCAGACACGTGTCTTGAATAATAAATGAAAATGCTTTGAAGATATCTGTTCATCAAAGATACCCATATGCTGGTATTGCTCGGTCGGATAATATTGATAACTGGTAATGTGCGAATAGAGCAAAATGTCCATTCAACCAGCGACCTAGTTTATGCAGACTAATGACCAAATAGCCCGAATGTATGTGTTCGTCTTGTCCAACGTCCATGCGGTTTGATCGTGTGATGACTGAATCTATGAGTAGCCAACAGAAATCGGACGAACATGACCGAGCGTTAATGAGCTGTTCGTAAGCATTTTATTGAATTGGCGTTCATCCTAAATTTAGGTACACACAATACCTGCATGCATGTTAATATTTGACACAAGCGGAGTTTGGCAAAGCATAAATAAGGTTAATTTACAAAGTCCATCACCCTTTTTTTTGCCAGCTTGACTGCGTTTGTATAGCATCGCGCGCGGTTAGCAGGCGCTTGATGAAATGTTAAAGCGGAATGGTGTGAGCGCCAAAGAACCAATCGATACATTACACATTAGAAGTTACAGCGGACTACCTGATGCGTCTGAGAGGCTTCTTGTTGGCGTTACGAACTCACGACGGTACATACATACATACATACATACATACATACATACATACATACATACATACATACATACATACATACATACATACATACATACATACATACATACATACATACATACATACATACATACATACATACATACATACATACATACATACATACATACAAACATACATAAATACATACATATACATACATACATACATACATACATACATACATACATACATACATACATACATACATACATACATACATACATACATACACATACATACATACATACATACATACATACATACATACATACATACATACATACATACATACATACATACATACATACATACATACATACATACATACATACATACATACATACATACATACATACATACATACATACATACATACATACATACGAGCATACATACATACATGCATACATTTGTACATCATCAAACATGCATGCATGCACGCAAACATTTCTTCAACCAAAGTTTTGCGTGGTCGGCTGTAGTTATCAATAAATCGTTATCAATTATTAACTCAGATATGGCGAATTGTTCATATTGTTAACTGCTGATATTGTTAAATGTTATGACAAATGCCAACCAATACTGCTTTTACTACCTGGTTCGTATACTGCTGTTATATGCAGTTCATCAGGTATTACCGTCTTCCTTGAAGCACCAATTCAAAACGACAACCACCAACCCTATACCCTCGCAGCGTTCCCTCAGGCCAAGCTATTCTAGTCCACAGGTGTTCTTCTCAGTGACCTGATTTGAAACAATGTGGCATGTCTCAATGCCAGATAACTTAGCGATTTGTGTAACATTAGCATACTATGCGGGACTTAACAGATCGTCATAGTGTTAGCCATAATATCGTATTTGCATATCCTACAATGTCGTATTTTTATATCTTACAACATAAATATTATCGCAATAACGCGACCACATTAGCGTCTTATTTCTTGGTCAAAGGTCGGTTTGAATTCACATGAAGGGTGACGGCTTCAACGACATGTTGAATGACTTCTAACACACGACTGTGCTCATTTTCCACAAAGCGCGATATACTCTTCCCTGTGTATGCGGTTTGGTGATTGAAAGCAATCTATTCTTTAGTGAATTCAAATCTTGAATTAGATTAACTGATCCAAAGAGCAAAGGAACAGTACTTAATATAACCATGATGGTGAAAATATAGAAACATCGCAAATTCTCAACGCGTGTAACAAGATAACATTATGTTGTTCTAAGACAGGGTTCTGTTTTGGTAGCTAACCGTTGATGTATCTTTTCATCTTTGAATTTTCACAGACCAGTGCATGTACATCCGATGTAGAGACAGATTATGCATCACATGGAGATCATTGAACTGCCATACCTGGCCATGCTGCTTTAATTCACATGCCCTATCCATTGTATGCCGCGTGACATTGCAATGAGTCATCTTCAACATAAGTTGTGGATAAAGCCCAGCAGAAAGATGGGTATGAATGATGTATGATAACGTACACTTGGGTGTAGCTTTACAAAGATTACTACTGGCCATCCACGTAGTGTGTCCTATGAAATGAACGTTTTCAAGACACTTGATATTGTTTGTCTTGCTGTGCCTTACTGTGGTCTGACTAGAATCCTCTCATATATTAGTCAAATGTTCTCTGTTGTTTAAACTCTCTAAGAATCATACATAATACCAACATTTTTTCAGTCCTATTGTCTAAGTACGATCACTGTTCTCACAAATGTCACTTATGTATACACTGCAATAGAAACCATAATTGACTGTAATGCCCTGTTGAATCTTTATTTCGCATTGATGATCCAGAGGATGACGCATAAACCCCACATCAATTTTTTTTCATGACCGATGCCACATTACACCGATAACACATCGCACTATGTACATAAATGTTCACCAATGACAGTTATCTCTGTTTGTGCTTTAATGGTTTGAAATCTTACTTCTGTGGACACATAGGATATGCTGTTGCAATAACCAAGTAGGTTTATGATACAGGAATAAGTTATTAATGTCAATAGTATGTAGCTTCATGTTCGTCATGGCGGTTATGTTAGTCAGTGTAGTTATGACGTCTTGGTGGTTATGTCTGGCATGCCAGCTATCTGGATCGTACGATTGCCCTGGTATAATCTTATCTCACATTTGAATTTACTTGAAAATAAATATTTGCTAGCATTTACAGTAAACAGCAAAATGACACATGCTATCCAATCAAGATTTAATTGCCGTAACGATATATCATATGGCATTTTTCTAACAGACAGTTGTTCGACCAATGCTTACTTTCCAATCGTCACGCTGGTAACATGGTTCGCGAAGAATGTAAAGGTTTCACTTGCTCATTGGGTAGCTTGAATCATTTACTTTCCATCTGATAGTTGACATAAATTCAGACGCAAATCATATCTCACATAAATGCGACTCCGATTGTTATTTCAACATGCAGCATGAGAAGTTATTTTTCTTTGGACTCATAGCTTATGACTTTGTAGTCGAACAACAAAAAACAAATTCATTTGTAATCAAAGCGATAGTTTCACCCTCTGTCAACTTCGAACAAAGCATTTCGCCGTGCAAGACCCACATTTTAAACAATGCATCGCATCGTAAAATTAGACATATTAGGTCATTTATTGTCATTTGAATACTTTTTGATGCAGTATTTCCATCAACGTCTTCTGCTTTTTGCTTATCTTGAACCCGTTTTGCCTAACACTAGCAAGGTAGTAGATAGGTCATTTTATCTTCTTTACCAATGTGTCATAAGTCAATAATGCAATTTTGATTAAGACATTGGTTTCCTCACAACAACTTTTTGTTATGCACACTGTGCATCTCATGTCAGGAAAATCTATAAATTCAGCTGTGTTATGTCCGTACATCAAGCTTAAAAGTCACATCAAGGCTTTTTTCCCTCAATACAAATACTGACTCCAGCATTCCGTCGAGCACGAAACGAATATGGTACTGACGTGGGATTGAATAGAGTAAAATGCACAGAATGCAACAACAAGTCAAATATCAATGGCAAGAATACGTCATGGTATTTAAGTCCTCTGATTCAGGTGACAAATTATGGCTGACTTTCATGACTCTATAGACAAAGGACACACGATGTTGTTGGCAAAAAGTAGTCCCGGTTTTGCCACATATACTTTCGTGATTGTTAACATTTCCTATCTCCTCTATTTGATGGGGATTATTCATATCTTGAGTAAGAGAAGACCATTTGCAATACCATTGGAAAGATACAACAGTAATGGGCATAGTTGCAACATATTAATTAAAGATAACGTCATGGTTACATTATTTCGTTATTGTTTATACTTTGTCATCTTCTGTGTGATTAAGTCCATTGACTTGCTGATGAAAATGCTGAATAATTAGGAGGGGCAGGGTATTATATGATGATTTAGTTAATATGTTGGGTGATCTTTACAATGCATGTTTAGTGTGGATTTATGAATCCATGTCCCATCCTGCATGTCCAACGTGTGTGTACTGCATCCGGTAAGTCTCATCGATGACACCACGAATTCCAGGCATAGCTCACAAAAAATAGCCACCAAAAAACGTTAGTGAATAGGTTACCAGGGCAGTTGTCCGTATGCTCTCCAATTAAGGTGGCAATTCAAACTACAACCCATATTCTAAAACTATATCCTCGAAGTTTTACTAAATGTAGCAGCTTTTATAACCGCTTATTGAGATAGAGGAAATAAACGACACAGCAAAAAGGAAATAGCTATTTCTCATTACCTCTTTTATAGGCCTAGATTTTGTCAAGGTGAATGAATAACTGTGGAATCTTGCATTATCATCACCGAGAAGCTGGGGGAAAACAAATCATTAATAAGTTCCAACCTGATATCGGCAACCTAAATTTTTCATAATTGTTGTTTTCGGAAATTAAGCTTGCTTGCTCGTTGCTTTCATTTTTGTGAACATTTTGACATGGAGACAAAGACTAAAACTCGATAATGAAGTTGTCCTTGAACCATCCTTAGTGAACTAGGTAGCAGTGGCCGGCCCAAACTTTTTTATACATTTGATGAACATTGCAGGCGAGTTGTGGATGCGGGTCAGAGGCAGAGAGGTTACTGTTTTAGTAGCGGCTGCGCAATGCATTAGCTGTCAGGTGACATTGAAGCTTGAGGATGAAGCTCAGAACTTAATAACTGATGATTTTGTACCCTGGGCCAATGTATGCACATCAGTAGTGAGTTATTAATAGAGCATACGACTAATGAAAGGGATGTTTTATTGTACATCATGTGTATTCCAGCCAAATGATAATGTTGACAATTCATCAGCATAATTTGTTGCTATATAAAATGTGCCGCACAAAATATTCAGTCACTGCGTTAAATATAGAAATGTAGAAACAAACTGATCCCTAATTGCCAAACGTTGGGCTGCAACCTCTTTTGTAAGGGAAAATATATCATGCATCACCATCACGATAGAGCACGAAAAAATTGGCGAGTGGTGAAGCTAATTGTAATTGACACAAGCCGGCTCCTTGACAGCTAGTTAGTAATAGGATATGCAGTGCGTCTCATAGGAACAACTGACGAGAGCAGCGATGCCAGAGATGTGTAATTACCGTGAAGATTCTGATGCTGCAGGTAGTTCTTTGCTAACATCATTCATAGTTTCGTCAATGGACAAGACGCGAACCCTGTGAGGGAAGGAACGTCAGGGAATAGACATGAAGCATGTCACCTGAGAGACACCAATCAGTTTACCCGACGATGATAAATAGCACCTCATTCTGACGGTTCCTACCTCGTAAGCAGTCGATATATTGCAACGCGGGATGTTACCCGGAATAACTTACATTTGACCAAATACGCTTTCTGAAAGTCATATTAACAGCTTTATATGGATGTAAACGGTATGATTGAAGCATTTAGATCATCTGAGAGCTTTTTGACAACATTATATCATTTCCTAATGTGTCTGGAATGTGAGCAACCATCATCACAGATCACATGCAAAATGGCGTAAAAGCTTGCATAGAGATGCATTAAGATAATCTATCTTATATAACAACTATCAACAAGGGCCTTAGTGTGGAAAAGTCAAAATACAGCGTAATTGATTCGCCATAGGATAATGTAGAATATAACTGACAGGTGCCATAAACCGTAACAGCTGTCTTCCAGAAAACCCTAAATCGGTTATATAAACTTGCGATTGGAAATGACAACCCCTGCGCTTAAAATACTTGGGCCAACAAAATACCAGAACTCTGACCCTACTGATGTCAATGCGTACCAACATAAAAGTGTCCTGGATACAGTAACATTTATTGAAATATGTACAGTCCCATGATGATCATGCCATGGTTGAATCTATCTATCTTTTCCAAATATCACAGAATGGTAATGACGCGTTATGGAAAGAAACTAGTGAAAATATTCCGCATTGTTCAAAGTACTCAAAGAAAAATTTTACAGTTAGTCTAACCATGTCATTTTTTTATTAAAAGAAATATTTCATGTAGGTACAATCGAAAAACATTTGTCTATATTCCGGATGAAGTCTCAAACAACCAAAATATAGAGATCGGTACTGAGACTAACATTGCTGCTTTACCATTGGTTTTATATCACACGGAGATCATCTGACCGATTCGTCACGACAAATGTTCCCCAATAGCCAGAACAACTGCTTAACCTGGGGATCTAAATGAAATGCATTTACCAACTCCATTATTGCGTCGCTTTGCCACTATCCCCTCGCAGTATCTAGGCATTATATAGTACTGTGGATAAACCCCATCACTTCTATCAATCACATTCGCATATTATGTAGCTTAACAGGGACAATTTGTCTTCACACAGTGTTCCATGTGCAACCAATCAATACATTCAGGTGTGCTATATCCGTGCATCAAAAATTAACGTGATATGAAGACTTTTGTAGTTATAAATCAAGTGCGGCACGATTATGCTATTCACGTGGAATAAATATGGATAAAGTGCATTAGTTGTCTTATCGTTGTAACAACAAAACGTGGAATCTATTAGAAGCATAAGAAAGTTATGTGATGATATATTTGATTCGGGTGAACATAACTGGGTAAATTTGGCATGGCGTCATTGCCTCGCGTCTTTCCTGAATGTCCAATTTGCATTTACGGCTGACAGCAAGTCTCATAAATATTTTACAAAGAATAGCACAAATATCCTTCAAAAGCCGTTGGCTGATGGGCGGCAACGGTAAAATACACGATAGTCCACACACACAACAGCACGATATTTGTTAACTATTTGGTACACATTTGTATCACTTATTCGTGCTCAGTATTTGCAAAAGGACCAAACATTATGCTTATAGCAGCAGCCGCGTTTTCTATGAGGCCGCTAGAACATCTGGGCCATCTAATGATCAGTCAGTCACGAATAACACGTGAAATACAAATCTTATCAAGGAAATCTTTTATTATAATCAACATACTCTACACCTGTGTAGAGGGGGCTAATCATTTGTGATGCAACCCGATTCCAATGAGGAATTTGCCCGT
>CM067346.1:58218028-58235528 GCA_034190875.2 Urechis unicinctus | reverse complement strand
GTAATCAAAGCGATAGTTTCACCCTCTGTCAACTTCGAACAAAGCATTTCGCGTATAAGACCCACATTTTAACCAATGCATCGCATCGTAAAATTAGACATATTAGGTCATTTATTGTCATTTGAATACTTTTTGATGCAGTATTTCCATCAACGTCTGCTGCTTTTTGCTTATCTTGAACCCGTTTTGCCTAACACTAGCAAGGTAGTAGATAGGTCATTTTATCTTCTTTACCAATGTGTCATAATTCAATAATGCACTTTTGATTAAGACATTGGTTTCCTCACAGCAACTTTTTGTTATGCACACTGTGCATCTCATGTCAGGAAAATCTATAAATTCAGCTGTGTTATGTCCGTACATCAAGCTTAAAAGTCACATCAAGGCTTTTTTCCTTCAATACAAATACTGACTCCAGCATTCCGTCGAGCACGACACGAATATGGTACTGACGTGGGATTAAATAGAGTAAAATGCACAGAATGCAACAACAAGTCAAATATCAATGGCAAGAATATATCATGGTATTTAAGTCCTCTGATTCAGGTGACAAATTATGGCTGACTTTCTTGACTCTATAGACAAAGGACACACGATGTTGTTAGCAAAAAGTAGTCCCGGTTTTGCCACATATACTTTCGTGATTGTTGACATTTCCTATCTGTCTATCTGATGGGGATTATTCATATCTTGAGTAAGAGAAGACCATTTGCAATACCATTGGAAAGATACAACAGTAATGGGCATAGTTGCAACATATTCACTAAAGATAACGTCATGGTTACATTCTTTCGTTATTGTTTATACTTTGTCATCTTCTGTGTGATTAAGTCCATTGACTTGCTGATGAAAATGCTGAATAATTAGGAGGGGCAGGGTATTATATGATGATTTAGTTAATATGTTGGGTGATCTTTACAATGCATGTTTAGTGTGGATTTATGAATCCATGTCCCATCCTGCATGTCCAACGTGTGTGTACTGCATCCGGTAAGTCTCATCGATGACACCACGAATTCCAGGCATAGCTCACAAAAATAGCCACCAAAAAACGTTAGTGAATGGGTTACCAGGGCAGTTGTCCGTATGCTCCCCAATTAAGGTGGCAATTCAAACTACAACCCATATTCTAAAACTATATCCTCGAAGTTTTACTAAATGTAGCAGCTTTTATAACCGCTTATTGAGATAGAGGAAATAAACGACACAGCAAAAAGGAAATAGCTATTTCTCATTACCTCTTTTATAGGCCTAGATTTTGTCAAGGTGAATGAATAATTGTGGAATCTTGCATTATCATCACCGAGAAGCTGGGGGAAAACAAATCATTAATAAGTTCCAACCTGATATCGGCAACCTAAATTTTTCATAATTGTTGTTTTCGGAAATTAAGCTTGCTTGCTCGTTGCTTTCATTTTTGTGAACATTTTGACATGGATACAAAGACTAAAACTCGATAATGATGTTGTCCTTGAACCATCCTTAGTGAACTACGTAGCAGTGGCCGGCCCAAACTTTTTTTATACATTTGATGAACATTGCAGGCGAGTTGTGGATGCGGGTCAGAGGCAGAGAGGTTACTGTTTTAGTAGCGGCTGAGCAATGCATTAGCTGTCAGGTGACATTGAAGCTTGATGGTGGAGCTCAGAACTTAATAACTGATGATTTTGTACCCTGGGCCAAAGTATGCACATCAGTAGTGAGTTATTAATAGAGCATACGACTAATGAAAGGGATGTTTTATTGTACATCATGTGTATTCCAGCCAAATGATAATGTTGACAATTCATCAGCATAATTTGTTGCTATATAAAATGTGCCGCACAAAATATTCAGTCACTGCGTTAAATATAGAAATGTAGAAACAAACTGATCCCTAATTGCCAAACGTTGGGCTGCAACCTCTTTTGTAAGGGAAAATATATCATGCATCACCATCACGATAGAGCACGAAAAAATTGGCGAGTGGTGAAGCTAATTGTAATTGACACAAGCCGGCTCCTTGACAGCTAGTTAGTAATAGGATATGCAGTGCGTCTCATAGGAACAACTGACGAGAGCAGCGATGCCAGAGATGTGTAATTACCGTGAAGATTCTGATGCTGCAGGTAGTTCTTTGCTAACATCATTCATAGTTTCGTCAATGGACAAGACGCGAACCCTGTGAGGGAAGGAACGTCAGGGAATACACATGAAGCATGTCTCCTGAGAGACAGCAATCAGTTTACCCGACGATGATAAATAGCACCTCATTCTGACGGTTCCTACCTCGTAAGCAGTCGATATATTGCAACGCGGGATGTTACCCGGAATAACTTACATTTGACCAAATACGCTTTCTGAAAGTCATATTAACAGCTTTATATGGATGTAAACGGTATGATTGAAGCATTTAGATCAACTGAGAGCTTTTTGACAACAATATATCATTTCCTAATGTGTCTGGAATGTGAGCAATCATCATCACAGATCACATGCAAAATGGCGTAAAAGCTTGAATAGAGCTGCATTAAGATAATCTATCTTATATAACAACTATCAACAAGGGCCTTAGTGTGGAAAAGTCAAAATACAGCGTAATTGATTTGCCATAGGATAATGTAGAATATAACTGACAGGTGCCATAAACCGTAACAGCTGTCTTCCAGAAAACCCTAAATCGGTTATATAAACTTGCGATTGGAAATGACAACCCCTGCGCTTAAAATACTTGGGCCAACAAAATACCAGAACTCTGACCTTACTGATGTCAATGCGTACCAACATAAAAGTGTCCTGGATACAGTAACATTTATTGAAATATGTACAGTCCCATGATGATCATGCCATGGTTGAATCTATCTATCTTTTCCAAATATCACAGAATGATAATGACGCGTTATGGAAAGAAACTAGTGAAAATATTCCGCATTGTTCAAAGTACTCAAAGAAAAACTTTACAGTTAGACTAACCATGTCATTTTTTTATTAAAAGAAATATTTCATGTAGGTACAATCGAAAAACATTTGTCTATATTCCGGATGAAGTCTCAAACAACCAAAATATAGAGATCGGTACTGAGACTAACATTGCTGCTTTACCATTGGTTTTATATCACACGGAGATCATCTGACCGATTCGTCACGACAAATGTTCCCCAATAGCCAGAATAACTGCTTAACCTGGGTATCTAAATGAAATGCATTTACCAACTCCATTATTGAGTCGCTTTGCCAATATCCCCTCGCAGTATCTAGGCATTATATAGTACTGTGGATAAACCCCATCACTTCTATCAATCACATTCGCATATTATGTGGCTTAACAGGGACAATTTGTCTTCACACAGTGTTCCATGTGCAACCAATCAATACATTCAGGTGTGCTATATCCGTGCATCAAAAATTAACGTGATATGAAGACTTTTGTAGTTATAAATCAAGTGCGGCACGATTATGCTATTCACGTGGAATAAATATGGATAAAGTGCATTAGTTGTCTTATCGTTGTAACAACAAAACGTGGAATCTATTAGAAGCATAAGAAAGTTATGTGATGATATATTTGATTCGGGTGAACATAACTGGGTATATTTGGCATGGCGTCATTGCCTCGCGTCTTTCCTGAATGTCCAATTTGCATTTACGGCTGACAGCAAGTCTCATAAATATTTTACAAAGAATAGCACAAATATCCTTCAAAAGCTGTTGGCTGATGGGCGGCAACGGTAAAATACACGATAGTCCACACACACAACAGCACGATATTTGTTAACTATTTGGTACACATTTGTATCACTTATTCGTGCTCAGTATTTGCAAAAGGACCAAACATTATGCTTATAGCAGCAGCCGCGTTTTCTATGAGGCCGCTAGAACATCTGGGTTAGTTATAAATCGCAAGGCACTGCTAATGACTATGTACGAATCCGTTGACATAACATTACTATTGAAGTTTCGTCTAGATGCCCCTTTAGCCAACAATTGTTGACATCATGATTGTTCATATATTGTTTGGTATAAAACGCTTGCTTTTGACAAACAGTAGCTAGAGAGCTCCATCTAATGATCAGTCAGTCACGAATAACACGTGAAATACAAATCTTATCAAGGAAAACTTTTATTATAATCAACATACTCTACACCTGTGTAGAGGGGGCTAATCATTTGTGATGCAACCCGATTCCAATGAGGAATTTGCCCGTGAGCTGAAGCCATCAGCCTGCTGCACAATAACACGATGTTTTCAAAGCGCCGATTTCGATGAATAATGGATAATGTGGTCTTTCCAATGACTATCGTGTCATTTTACTAACCAGACACGTGTCTTGAATAATAAATGAAAATGCTTTGAAGATATCTGTTCATCAAAGATACCCATATGCTGGTATTGCTCGGTCGGATAATATTGATAACTGGTAATGTGCGAATAGAGCAAAATGTCCATTCAACCAGCGACCTAGTTTATGCAGACTAATGACCAAATAGCCCGAATGTATGTGTTCGTCTTGTCCAACGTCCATCGTGTGATGACTGAATCTATGAGTAGCCAACAGAAATCGGACGAACATGACCGAGCGTTAATGAGCTGTTCGTAAGCATTTTATTGAATTGGCGTTTATCCTAAATTTAGGTACACACAATACCTGCATGCATGTTAATATTTGACACAAGCGGAGTTTGCCAAAGCATAAATAAGGTTAATTTACAAAGTCCATCACCCTGTTTTTTTGCCAGCTTGACTGCGTTTGTATAGCATCGCGCGCGGTTAGCAGGCGCTTGATGAAATGTTAAAGCGGAGTGGTGTGAGCGCCAAAGAACCAATCGATACATTACACATTAGAAGTTACAGCGGACTACCTGATGCGTCTGAGAGGCTTCTTGTTGGCGTTACGTTACGTACATACACGACGGTACATACATACATACATACATACATACATACATACATACATACATACATACATACATACATACATACATACATACATACATACATACATACACATACATACATACATACATACATACATACATACATACATACATACATACATACATACACATACATACATACATACATACATACATACATATACATGCATGCACATACATACATACATACATACACATACATACATACGCATACATGCATAGATACAAACATACATACACATACATACATACATACACATACATACATACATACATACATACATACATACATACATACATACATACATACATACATACATACGCATGTACATACATACATACATACATACACATACATACATATACATACATACATACATACATACATACATACATACATACATACATACATACATACATACATACATACATACATACATACATACATACATACATTTACATACATCATCAAACATGCATTTGCATGCATGCATGCAAAACATTTCTTCAACCAAAGTTTTGCGTGGTCGGGCTGTAGTTATCAATAAATCGTTATCAATTATTAACTCAGATATGGCGAATTGTTGATATTGTTAACTGCTGATATTGTTAAATGTTATGACAAATGCCAACCAATACTGCTTTACTACCTGGTTCGTATACTGCTGTTATATGCAGTTCATCAGGTATTACCGTCTTCCTTGAAGCACCAATTCAAAACGACAACCACCAACCCTATACCCTCGCAGCGTTCCCTCAGGCCAAGCTATTCTAGTCCACAGTTGTTCTTCTCAGTGACCTGATTTGAAACAATGTGGCATGTCTCAATGCCAGATAACTTAGCGATTTGTGTAACATTAGCATACTATGCGGGACTTAACAGATCGTCATAGTGTTAGCCATAATATCGTATTTGCCTATCCTACAATGTCGTATTTTTATATCTTACAACATAAATATTATCGCAATAACGCGACCACATTAGCGTCTTATTTCTTGGTCAAAGGTCGGTTTGAATTCACATGAAGGGTGACGGCTTCAACGACATGTTGTATGACTTCTAACACACGACTGTGCTCATTTTCCACAAAGCGCGATATACTCTTCCCTGTGTATGCGGTTTGGTGATTGAAAGCAATCTATTCTTTAGTGAATGCAAATCTTGAATTAGATTAACTGATCCAAAGAGCAAAGGAACAGTACTTAATATAACCATGATGGTGAAAATATATAAACTTCGCAAATTCTCAACGCGTGTAACAAGATAACATTATGTTGTTCTAAGACAGGGTTCTGTTTTGGTAGCTAACCGTTGATGTATATTTTCATCTTTGAATTTAATGCCCTGTTGAATCTTTATTTCGCATTAATGATCCAGAGGATGACGCATGAACCCCGCATCAATTTTTTTTTCATGACCGATGCCACATTACACCGATATCACATTACACTATGTACATAAATGTTCACCAATGACAGTTATCTCTGTTTGTGCTTTAATGGTTTGAAATATAACTTCTGTGGACACATAGGAGATGCTGTTGCGATAACCAAGTAGGTTTATGATACAGGAATAAGTTATTAAAGTCAATAGTATGTAGCTTCATGTCCGTCATGGCGGTTATGTTAGTCAGTGTAGTTATGACGTCTTAGTGGTTATGTCTGGCATGGCAGCTATCTGGATCGTGCGATTACCCTGGTATAAATGCATATGTCTTATCTCACATTTGAATTGATTTGAAAATTAATATTTACTAGCATTTACGGTAAACAGCAAAATGACGCATGTTATCCAATCAAGATTTAATTGCCGTAACGATATATCATATGGCATTTTTCTAACAGACAGTTGTTCAACCAATGCTTCCTTTCCAATCGTAACGCTGGTAACATGGTTCGCGAAGAATGTAAAGGTTTCACTTGCTCATTGGGTAGCTTGAATCGTTCACTATCCTTCTGATAGTTGACATAAATTCAGACGCAAATCATATCTGACACAAATGCGACTCCAATTGTTATTTTCAACATGCAGCATGAGAAGCAAATGCGTGTTAGTTATTTTTCTATGAACTCATAGCTTATGACTTTGTAATCGAACAACAAAAAACAAATCCATTTGTAATCAAAGCGATAGCTTCACCCTCTGTCAGCAGTATTTCCATCAACGTCTGCTGCTTTTTGCTTATCTTAAACCCGTTTTGCCCAACACTCGCCAGGTAGTTGATAGGTCATTTTATCTTCTTTACCAATGTGTCATAATTCAATAATGATTAAGACATTGGTTTCCTCACAACAACTTTTTGTCATGCACACTGTGCATCTCATGTCAGGAAAATCTATAAATTCAGCTGTGTTATGTCCGTACATCAAGCTTAAAAGTCACATCAAGGCTTTTTTCCTTCAATACAAATACTGACTCCAGCATTCCGTCGAACACGGCACGAATATGGTATTGATGTGGGATTAAGTAGAGTAAAATGCACAGAATGGAACAACAATTCAAATATCAATGGCAAGAATACGTCATGGTATATAAGTCCTCTGATTCAGGTGACAAATTATGGCTGACTTTCTTGACTCTATAGACAAAGGACACACGATGTTGTTGGCAAAAAGTAGTCCCGGTTTTGCCACATATGCTTTCGTTATTGTTAACATTTCCTCTCTGTCTGTCTGATGGGGATTATTCATATCTTGAGTAAGAGAAGACCATTTGCAATACCATTGGAAAGATACAACAGTAATGGGCATAGTTGCAACATATTAATTAAAGATAACGTCATGGTTATATTCTTTCGTTATTGTTTATACTTTGTCATCTTCTGTGTGATTTAGTCCATTGACTTGATAATGAAAATGCTGAATAATTAGGAGGGGCAGGGTATTATATGATGATTTAGTTAATATGTTGGGTGATCTTTACAATGCATGCTTAGTGTGGATTTATGAATCCATGTCCCATCCTGCATGTCCAACGTGTGTGTACTGCATCCGGTAAGTCTCATCGATGACACCACGAATTCCAGGCATAGCGCTCAAAAATAGCCACCACAAAACGTTAGTGAATGGGTTACCAGGGCAATTGTCCGTATGCTCCCCAATTAAGGTGGCAATTTATGATTACCTCTTTTATAGGCCTAGATTTCGTCAAAGTGAATGAATAACTGTGGAATCTTGCATTATCAGCACCGAGAAGCTGGGGGGGAACAAATTATGACTGATATTGCCTCATACATTATATACTTTGCATATTTGAATGAGTACCTCTTAGGGAATAAGCAACACCGGATCAATGACTATCAATAGTTACTTAGCTGGTGGAATTGCCATTTAAAATTAACATTTCCAGGACACTTGGTGTTGTCCTGGTATACCGTGCAATCCCCCTGACCTGCAGAGGTCTGACCAAGCGAACCTCATACATATATTGTCACTATGTTTGATGTTGCTTAACTATCCATCGCAATCTTTAGGTGGTCTCTTTATGAATCAGATACCAAGCAAACTTCATTTCAGTGATATTTTCTACGTCCGCTTTTCTTATACATGCCATGAATCCGTAAAGACATATAACTAACTGTCCAAATGAAATATGTTGTTATTACTCTAATTGGTTGTCATGGATACGTGAACTACGTATGTATCATTATTTTTTAATTTACTCGCCTCATTATGATGCTATGAGTGAAATTAATATATCAATTTAAAAAAATCATGTGAATTGGAATTCAGCATTAAGTGACGTTTGATATGGCCATTTGTTTTCAACCAAGTTTGGTCTTCAAACAAGGTTCGGCGTTTTTGTGTGTCGTTATATCTTTCATTCAGTAATACAAATATTATCAACTGCAGGCGCATGAATATGACAACAACGGTTTGCAGGAAAACAAGTTCCGGTGGGTTCTTCTTTGTTAAAAAAATCGTAACTACTGCATAATGTTTTGACTAGTCAAGACATAAACCTATCCACAAGCTGATATCACGCCGTTATGGACGACTGTGGTTTGCTATGTTCAGGGGTCATCTGTGCGGTCTGGCGTCACGTGCTGAAGAGTGCAATGTACTTTGTGAATAAGATGGCCATACAATGGGTGTAAGATTAACATATAATGCTAGTAGAATTATATTAAAGGATTCTCGCCTTGTTTAAATGTTACATGGCATTCAAATACATGTGTACTTGTTCATGGTGCCATAACCGTCAATCTCACCACATCATGTTCGCATGTATAAAAACACATTCCTCGCGTATATTAAGAAGCACTTTGTATGCCCTATATATAATGCAGACTTTCATAATTATGCAAACTGGACACATACCATGAGAAGCAGCCATGATTTTATATTTGCACGGTCTTAGTTATGCATTTGATGCTATTCGTGTGCCATATGCCAAAAACCAGTAAAGCTAAACAGCAGTATGGTTTCCCTTCAGGGGAGTCATCGTCGTTGTAACTAAATCAATGTGTAGACCTAGAGTATATCATTGAATATTGCAAAGTTGGCAGTGAAAAATGGTTAAAGTGAACTGCAAGAACCAATTGTTATGACGGATTTTCATGTGGAATTGGAACGAAACTACATTATACAGAATGGCACAAGGGTTTGATCAATTGACCAGGATGGAAGTTTGTGTTGACATGCTTATAAATCTGTAATATAACATTCCAAATTGAATATTGAAAGTACCACTGAGTAGATAAAGTAGGATACTGGAAAATATGTATTTCTCCAACTACATATACACAAACAGTTTAACATACAATCACCTTAAAAGTATAATTACAGCAATATCAAATGATCAAAAGACACAACTGGGTAAGAAAATATGGCAAAAGATTACTTTTAACACAACAAATAGAACAATTAAGTATTTGGGAGTTCTGTTCAATATATATGCCACATGCAGAATACACATCATGAAAATAGTTCATAAACAGGTTAATACATCATAAGAAAATCACACTTACCGCAGTTTACTACTATGTTGATAACGCAATGAACAAAACTGACAACCACAGAATGAAGACTTCTATGTATTCTTGATATGATGTCATATTAATACTTTGATGGGTTGATGTGATGTGGGTTCGACATAAACCGGGAAACAAAACCTTATGAGTTAATTGCATTCTGTACAACCGTTACCTAAGACTTCTGGCAGTTACTCTTGGTTTGACATATGACATGTTCAAGCCACCTGAAAGCGAACAAGCCCCAAATGGTTAGATATACTATGGTGCTAAAGGCAAAATGATCAAGGTATGGGTGTTTTAAACTTCTGGCTAAACACTAAGAAAAATTACACAGACTCTACAGATTCTGAGCTTTAAGACATATACAAAAGAGTTACTAGAATCGGCGTTCACTTGCTTTGATATCGAATTCAACATGACGAGTATAACTCGTGGCACCGAAAGATAACAAAATTTTATCACAAATGGCGTATATTATACCTTTGATTCCTTCCTGTTTCGTCAGACCTTTGAACATTTATTTCGCTTTGTGAGTTATATCCAGGACATCGGAGCTCACATGCACACACTTATTGCGCAGTTAGCAACGCCAACTCATGCATGTCTTCTTTGCCAACACCATCTGTCAAAAACGACGCCACATTGTTTCTAATACCGACGCTGTACCTATGTCTGAAATTTAGTGCGAAACTACGTATGTGCCCTTGTGTTCAGTAATTTTGTTAATACGGGCCCTTAACCTTATGGTAATTTGCTCTCATGTCCTTGTGTACTCCTGCGCACATTTCATATATATTGTACAGCACATCGCACAATCAGTCTTCCAAAACCGTTGTCAAAAGAGGGCAGAGTAATAATCCGTCATAGTCCATATGTCTTATGTTCCAGGCAACAATGCATATTTTGAAGCTGTATTGCCAAACAATAGATCTTAGTGTTCTATATCAGTTCATTGACATTGTCGTCAATCCGTAGCTAGGCACTGCAAATTCTAATACCACGCCGGTCGTAGATAAAGCCCATCATTGGTTTACAACCATGCAGACATATTGTGTGCTAAGACTGAATACTATTTGCCAACATCGCATATCCAATGACTGGAAAGTCAATGAATTCAGCTATATTTTTTCATCCATAAAAGTCTATTTTCGTTCATGATTAATACGGGCTTCAACATCCTGCTGAGAACGGCACCATATTGATATTAACGTGTGGTCAAGAAGGATCAAATTGATTGCATATCTTGTTGTAGTATCGTCAAAACACGGAATTAATAAGAAAAGAAAGAGTTAAATGTGATGATAAAGATAATATATCAGGCTCTCATTAAAATGTGCGCTTAGCAGGGATGTTCAATACGTTTCCTATCCTGTATGTCGAACATTGTTCTCAAAAGGAAGCCTTATGTATAACAAAACAAGATCCGTAATTTGCAAATAATTTCACAAATAGCCATCCATAGTCGGTGATTAAGGTGTTATCAAGAAACAACACTCTATGCCCATTGATGCGGGTGAAAATTATCGAGCATATTTAGAAACTACATCCTAAAATTATAAATCTAATTGTCTCTAGTACGGTCCGATGAGCTGGCAGAAGCCAGCCAAAAGTTACCCCACTATCTTGCTACTCAGAGCAAAAAGCTTCTTCTCTAAATTCTTCTCAATTCTATTCTAGGCCTGGCATGTCAAGGCAAATGGCTCAGTAGTATTGAACTGTCAGGCTCGGGAAGCTGGTAGTTGGGGGCTGACAAATCATGCAATCCCACTACTTCTGATAAATCTACACATATCTCCAGATACTTATTACACGGGGACAGTTTGTGATGAAGAGTTAATTACATGACATCATTCGGATATTAAGCGCACATTTTCTGGGTATTTCATGGTATCTTGGTATGCTGTTGGGAATTGCTTATTTGAGCTGACAGATAGCGTCGTTACCAGGCGAACTTCATTCATATATAAGCCCGCTGTTTGCTGTTGCTTAAAGGTCAATTTTTTCATCGATTGCAATGTTAAGGATATCTCCCTATAAATCGATTTATCTGTATTTATACTGCATACCTTCACGCTGCAGTCGCCGTCGGTTGCTGATGATTGTTTGCTTTACCAGGGTCGGTTAAGACGGTTAGCAGTGAACATATATCACACTTTGTAGCCCGATCAGCGCAACTATAAGCAGCTAAGAAAAGTGAGATGCTAGAAGTCGGGAAATGGATATATGTTTCTACATGGGGCTATGAACTAGTGCTTGGTTCCCGACGATATGCTTTCGAGCGCCGGGTAGATTGTTCATTACAGAACGAGCAACTCGGCCATGATACATAAATAATTAACTATTTTGGTAAGGTTTATCCAATCAACACATGTCTGTAAGCCCTATACCAATCACGAGCCAATGGTCAGACGGAATCTGATAATTGATGGACTTAATTCGTTGCAAAACCCCTACGCCCGAAATTTGTATTGTTGTTACACATACTCACGATTTGAAGGTCATTGATAGGCTTTTTAAAATTTTGAATTGTGTATATTTTTCTAATAAATCGCCTTTCTTGTTATCTCTTTGTAATCTTGGAGGCTATTTTGGACCCCTGACTTTCTGCTGGGATGCTTAAACGTTTTACGCTAGTGCAGGGGCCCTTGATAAGTTTTGGCCAGTGAGACCCCTAGCTATTGTGTTTGCACGCGACTATTGTGAGCAATTTAAACCACAAATAACAAATTATTTGTATGCTTGGCAGTACACATTACTTTACCTATGCATTTTCAGCATTTGCGAAGGGGACACAACAAATGCTTTAGCACCCAGACTTGTATAAAGGACACCACTATTGCAGTTTGGTGCAGGCGTCCCTTTGATCATTTGGTACAAAACAATTGCCTCTGGCACTCGTAGTTAGACAGTGCATTTTAATAAATAATGCCACTGGGTAACAAAAAGCGTTGCATGGAAAACGTAAAACAATATAATCACCATGGATTGCTCTTGTGTAGAGAGTGCTGATAATTGGAGCTGGCATTCATATGGGTAGTTTAGCTAAGCGTGGAAGTAATACGCCGGCAGTTCGCTACATCAACATGAGCTGTTAGTCCTTGGAATGCACTTGTCTCTGATGTGTTATCCAATTATTAAAAATACAGGTTGATTTGCAAGCCGTACGACACACCAGCGATAAAGGGATCGCACAGAGCCCAAGTGCAGTCATACTAACTCCTTATATGGTACCGCACTGAGAACTCGTCCCCACCCCGCATTGCGGCCTTGTCTCGTGTGCGCGCAAGGCGGGCTTGTGCTGACGTCACGCGATCAGTTGATTTAGCCAGTTGTTACTGGCTTTGCGAAAGGCCGGGAGAAAATGGACCGAGTCTTGTTGTGTTTTAGAAGAAGCTTGGAGGAAAAAAACCGGTTTAATTGAAATAAATATTATTGACTAATACTTGTATGTTTTGTAATGAGCGATGCAAAATTTTTGTAAACTAACAAGAAGTGGTTCTCTTGATGAGTGCATTTAACCATGTTTGATCTTTATGATGTTAATACTGTTGATTAATGTTGCTTGTAATGATGGCGTTTGATTGTGATACAATGCTAATTTTGGTTTCAGTGCTGTAGTTAAATGTTCGATGGTGGTTTTTAAATTGCTGTAGTGCTGATTGTAATTTTAATGATGTCTGGATTATAATTTCAATATACATGTTCTATTATTTTTAGTGTGCTTGGAGTTGGGATTCACTGGGTGTTGTTACTGTGGGTAATGTTTACACTTCTGCGTAGATGATTCGTCAATTCTCCCATGCTGTGGCATGTTTCTTGGTTGTCTTACAGCATACATTGATAGTAGTTGAATAGCTTATATAATTCATTCACAGTCATCTATTGTGAGCAACATGTTGTTTGTGTTTTACATTAAAAGAACGTATTTATCAAATTCAGTACCCTTGTTAATACATGAGTGGCTGTAATTTGGTCCCTTTGACGCCATAAGAGAGTCGCCATGGGCACCATTGCAGGACTCCCCATAAGGAGTTAATATGACTCTGCATTTACTCTCTGTGATGGCCAGGAACATTCGAGTATGATGAAAGATAGACACGTTAGCTTCAAAACCACATTGCAGAATAATCTGTAAGAATCACTCTTGATGTCAAGTACAACCATTTATTTAAATTTAGAATAATCCTACCAATACAAAGCCACAAACATATCGTCAATATTAGACTAAATTACATGGGCAGCAAGACAAAGCATAGTCATTTTGCACAGTAAGTTCACACATAGTAGTGTAGAAGCAAAAATACAGCTTGTGTATTCGCTCTATTGAACTTGGCCAACAAGGGCCAGAGAGGTTTGGTTTACAAATTCCTTACAAGGTCGTCAAACAAATAACACATTGAAACATAAATGACACGTCGACTAAGCAAATGAAAACTCAAAGGGCTTTGTGCATACAGCAACTGCATATCGAAATCAGTAGGCTCTAAGATAGAATATATACACATCAAAATGTGAATATTTGTGTGCAATTATATTTACTATGAATATTGCAAGAGCGACAACTGTAGTTGCGTTAGCTCATTTCGTGCAAATGTGCTTTCTTCAGATTTCGCGTGACTCAAAGGGTTTGGGCGCATCACTGCGCCTCATAAATAAGTTCCGTATTTTTCATGTACATCGTCACGTACAGCTCACGTATATGTACTGATCTTATGATTGTTTATCGCTAATATCTCAAGATTTGTTATGACAATTGCAATAACCGATATGTATCTTGTGTGATATAAATGTAATACATCTGCATTCGCGCAGTGATACCTACCAGTTGGCGTGGTATCAAATACTGCCTTTTAAAATTTCTTTCGTCTCTGTGCCGTAAGGAAATAACAAGGTCCCTTCTGCCTGCCTGGCAGCTAGCTAGAAAGATATATAAGCGCTTGTCCCCAAAGCAGACCAAAGTTGGTAAGCAGCTTACAACTTCTATTCATATTATAATAAGGCTGTTTGGCCGTTTACTTTCTCATTCGTTGTTATTGTAATAAACTGTATAGAAGCTGTGAAGGGAGTACCATTTCTGTATTTGTCCTTAACTGAATATAGCTGTTGGTGTCTAATTAATTAAATCTGATAGAATTCGTTTTATATTGTATTGTACAAGTTCGTATGCTGATGTTAGATTTCTTGTATTCTTGTATCGTAACTTTCGTTGAAATCGACTTAGTACTCGAATGATTTGTTTTCTGGATGTAACTCGCATTGTATTAAGAGCATATATTTTGTAGTTGTGTGTCTGTTTCCAAAGCTTATTTCGTGTCCGGCTTTTGTCTGTTTCCAAAGCTTATATTTGTGTCCGGCTTATGTTGCAAAGTTGAAGACGAATAAACCAGTCCGTACTCAACGCAGTTTTGGGGTCTGCACTTACAAATATAATCCAATGAAGCAGAATTATTTTTTTCACACACAGCACAAAAATTACCAGATGTTTACAAAAGCTGTGTTCACTGCATCCAGCTATTAAAGATTTCTTAGGAAATTATTCCATATTCTTCAGTCCTGATTATATGTCGGATTGAAGTTGAACTCTTTAGCATATCCGCTTACCATAAAATTGTTAGGACAATAACACAGTTTTTACATGGGTTATCACCATAAAACATGCGATTTCCTTTACTAAAATAAACTTTACCATTGGGGATTGTTAAATAACTTTAAGTTTCCACACGTATCTCTTTTTTTATCATCATATCGTTCATAATGAGGTTCATCAGTTTTTGGTCGGCAGGTGCATTTGGTTTACAGGAGAGTTTCCATGCCACTGAGATAAAAACCACTGTTTAGCACATGGCTATTATTTTGAATTTCAACATCGCATTGCGGACATCGAAAATGCTCCCATGGGTTTTTGAAGAACACAATATCTGCATCCGAGAACCATGTAATTCAACAGCAAAGAATCCTGAATTATTTTGGTCTTGAAGTGGGTTTTGCGCTTGAACACAGCAGTATCCCAGCTACTCACTTTGTGACCCTTGCTGTCGTTAAAGTGTGTGTAGCAGTCAGCTACATGACTGTTTAAGAATCGACACACGTTTGCATCGGATCCGACAAAGAGATAATTAGTAATGTTAAGTTTCACCAAAGATGTCACATAAAAGTTTAATTAATATATGTCGAACATTTGTTCTCAAAAGGAAGGCTTATGTATAACAAAACAAGATCCGTAATTTGCAAATAGTTTCACAAATAGCCATCCATAGTCGGTGATTAAGGTGTTATCAAGAAACAACACTCTATGCCCATTGATGCGGGTGAAAATTATCAAGCATATTTAGAAACTACATCCTAAAATTATAAATCTAATTGTCTCTAGTACGGTCCGTTGAGCTGGCAGAAGCCAGCCAAAAGTTATCCCACTATCTTGCTACTCAGAGCAAAAAGCTTCTTCTCTAAATTCTTCTCAATTCTATTCTAGGCCTGGCATGTCAAGGCAAATGGCTCAGTAGCATTGAACTGTCAGGCTCGGGAAGCTGGTAGTTGGGGGCTGACAAATCATGCAATCCCACTACTTCTGATAAATCTACACATATCTCCAGATACTTATTACACGGGGACAGTGGTGATGAAGAGTTAATTACATGACATCATTCGGATATTAAGCGCACATTTTCTGGGTATTTCATGGTATCTTGGTATGCTGTTGGGAATTGCTTATTTGAGCTGACAGATAGCGTCGTTACCAGGCGAACTTCATTCATATATAAGCCCGCTGTTTGCTGTTGCTTAAAGGTCAATTTTTTCATCGATTGCAATGTTACGGATGTCTCCCTATAAATCGATTTATCTGTATTTATACTGCATACCTTCACGCTGCAGTCGCCGTCGGTTGCTGATGATTGTTTGCTTTTACCAGGGTCGGTTAAGACGGTTAGCAGTGAACATATATCACACTTTGTAGCCCGATCAGTGCAACTATAAGCAGCTAAGAAAAGTGAGATGCTAGAAGTCGGGAAAATGGATATATGTTTCTATATGGGGCTATGAAAACTAGTGCTTGGTTCCCGACGCCATGCTTTCGAGCGCCGGGTAGAATGTTCATTAAAGAACGAGCAACTCGGCCATGCTACATAAATAATTAACTATTTTGGTAAGGTTTATCCAATCAACACATGTCTGTAAGCCCTATACCAATCACGAACCAATGGTCCAACGGAATCTGATAATTGATGGACTTAATTCGTTGCAAAACCCCTACGCCCGAAATTTGTATTGTTGTTACACATACTCACGATTTGAAGGTCATTGATAGGCCTTTTAAAATTTTGAATTGTGTATATTTTTCTAATAAATCGCCTTTCTTGTTATCTCTTTGTAATCTTGGAGGCTATTTTGGACCCCTGACTTTCTGCTGGGATGCTTAAACGTTTTACGCTGGTGCAGGGGCTCTTGATAAGTTTTGGCCAGTGAGACCCCTAGCTATTGTGAGCAATTTAAACCACAAATAACAAATTATTTGTATGCTTGGCAGTACACATTACTTAACCTATGCATTTTCAGCATTTGCGAAGGGGACACAACAAATGTTTTAGCACCCAGACTTGTATAAAGGACAC